>CAKOGP040001875.1:0-15147 GCA_933822405.4 Cylindrotheca closterium | reverse complement strand
CAATATTTTCGCGCGTCGAGCGGGCAAAGAAAGCAGGGGAACTGAAGCCCTGTTCAATAACAATCTCTTGTGCCTCATCCTGAGAGAAATCGAGAACATCTCGTATGTAGTTTCTCCATGCGATTCTTGCAGCGGCCATCGTTCAATGTCTTTCATGTTGTTGTAAAAATAACACGGCACAAATTTCAATATTTTCGTTTCGCCAGTTGTTTTCAGTTTCTGATTGGAGTCGTATAATGCAGTTTCGCACGACTACGTCAGTGTGAGATCTTAATTAAAAGAATCGCAGTACAAATAATTATATAGGGAGTATCGAGCAAGATATCCTGGGTACGTCTACCCGTGTGGCAAATTACTTGCAACCAAACGGTTTAAACGGTAATAAGTGGCCGTCTTCAGTCAACGCTCAAGACTGAAATGTAGCAACATTAAAACCACGGATCCTTTGGCAATGGGCGATCCAACCTTTGCCGGTCAACCACAAACTTTGGAGACCAGATATTATTTCAAAAAGCCTTCTCAAGCTTTAGCTCACAACAAAGAGCTTCTTGGGTCTGATAAACCGTTAAAATGCGCTGCTAGTAGTCAGCCAAAACAGATCAATTACTGGACGAAATATAGACAAGGAAAACTTGTGACTACCAGATCCTTCAGACTACAAAACTACACGTACAGAGGACAGACCACGTACTTCCCAAAATAATGCAAACTGAGAGTTTGGGCCAGGCTTGCAATCAGACGGGTGATAGGTAAAGCAATTCATTGCAATTGAGAGAGGCAATCTCTTTCTCCATTGCCTCTCTTCAAAGGTGGTTTCCGTTTTTGTCATCAATGGCAAGCGCTTGTCTAACGGTCCGCGGAATTGGAATACCATACTTGACAGGAAGAGGTTGTGGGAGACGTCCAGGCTTCTTGGCACATCGATTCTGGTTGGGGGTGGACTTCTTGAAACGCTTGGTGTATTGAATCTGGTAGCTGTCATCTTCTTCAGGACAGCAAAATACTTGGCCTTCCTTCATAGGCTTGGAATAACTGTAGTATTTTACACGTCGAGTCTTTTTCAAGAACGTTCATGCCCAACGTTGGTGTGGTCCATTCTTGTGGTTACCGGAGCAGGACCCAATCTTGTTGGCACAGATGTACTTGGCAGTCTCATAGGGGAAATCTTCACGACAAGCGCGATAAGTTACCCAAGAGGTTTCATCAGTCTTCCAGAGAATGCTGAGAAACAGGACTCCCTTACAAAATTCATGCCCATTAACCAAATCAAAGAGGTCTTCATCATCCGAAGTAGGGTCGGTACGAAGTTGTTTCGAAGGAGGTGGTCCATATACTTCTTTGATAGCTCTTTCATATTCCGGTATGGTGCCCAAGGGTTCGGGCTCCTCTTGAATGGTCAATAGTGGATTTGGCGCCCTATCAGAAAGTTGAGTCAAAAATCAGGATCAGCTATTCCCTCCAAGATGGTGCGTTCATCCTTCTTGTAAATTTCGAACTTTGTCTTCCCCTTTCGGACCAAAACAGGTGCGGCCTCGTAAACAAGCCGCAGGCGGATGACGGAGCGGGTAAAGATCCGACGTAGTTCTTTGTCAGAATCAGGATCAGTGACAATCACATATGTAAAATCATCACCAGAGTCAGGACTGAATCCCAGGAACCTCGCTTTCATCATCCTCTGTCTTGGACACGCTCCTCTCGGAGTGTAAAACCATACAGGTAGCCAGAAAGAGAATCTGCATTTGCTTATATCCGGAACACCTCCAAATTGAAATTCCCAAGAGGTTCCAAAGCGTAGCAATCTCTTGGAGGTTCTTGCTTTCACAAAAGCAATGTATTTGACACAGTAACACCAATACTCGGGAGGAGCACCAGTACATCGGAATAGAAAGTCTGGTCCTATTGGTCGGCTTGCTCATGTCACATTAGGACATGGCTCGGTCTGCTTATGTCATGTGGCCATGTGATTTTATCGCAGCCATTCGACTGGAACCTTTTCATATTCACTTTTGCCTCTGTGCTAATGTCACCTTTGCTGTGTGAAAGAATCACCTACTACTTGTCATTTTGGGACAGGGTCTAGCCACCAACAACCATGCACTGAAAGTCTCAATACCACCTTCACCCTGTCATTTTTGCATTGCCAGCATCATCTATTGTCACATTCCCAAAGTGTTAATGTGATGACTACAACAATTGAAATATCACAATGACTATATATTAATATCAACTAAACAATACTTGTTCTATCTACTTTTCAGGAATCCTCATATACTTTTACAATTTGTTGCCTTGCCTTCTTGGGCTTTTATTCAGAGCGTTTGTGGTTCAGTTCGTGTTGCCACTGCTCGGTCATTCTTTGGCCAGTGCCTTCCATCTGTCTACATAGTTCTTCACCATCAAAAGCGCAAATGCTTCATCTGTGACATTGAAAGCATTGCTCAACCCACATTGACAGCTTGCATCACCACAGTATTTAGTGACAAAAGAAGCAGGTGAGATCAAGGCTTTTGTCGCACAACAGTAGCGCCAAAACATGAATACGTACCCTCTTTGTGCTCACGGTCCTCATCACTGCTCACACTTGAACTATTGTCATACACCTTTTCCTGTCTCTGACACTCCCCTTCATTTGTTGGCAAATAAACAAAGCATACTCAACCCAAATTGACATCTTGCATCACCATAACATTTAGTGACAAAAGAAGCAGGTGAGATCAAGGCTTTTGTCACACAACAGTAGCACAAAACATGAATACTCACCCCCTTTGTATTCAAGGTCCTCCTCACTGCTCGCCCTTGAATCATTGCCATATACCTTTTCCTGTCTACGAGACTCCCCTTCATTTGTTGGCAAATAAACAAAAAATGCTGCTGTTTTTAACAAACTTGTAACTCTTAATGGGATCCTGATTGAGAGACATGTGCACAATGTCTGCCATATGTAATATCCCGATTACCATAACCAGCAAAGAAAAATTGGCAAAGGCGCAACCTGCAGGAAAAAGGATATGAAAATGCAAAATCTCCTGTTCTTGTTGATGTCATGCAATCATCAAACGGCATCATAGTACTGTGAGAATTTACTCTTTGAAGAGCTTACCTCATTTTGCCAATTGTACTCTATTCAGTTGCATCGCTGTCAGATTCTTCACCAGTGATGTCATCTGCTTGCAGTTTCTTTTCTCAATGTTGTTTTTGGTTTTGTCCTGGGCTCATCGGAGAAACGTTTTGATCACTTCTGACCGTGTAGAATTCTACGTGCAGGATCGTGGTACATTTGGACGGAGCGTCTAGGCTTCAGGTGCAAATATATGGCAGATCCTAAAATCCCAATCCGGAGAAACTTTTTGATGCCAAATGTATGGCAGATCCCGAATCTCAATCCACACAGCCGAAATAAAAACAGAAACAACACAAACATGACAATCAACTACAGTTTGCGCAACAATGGACTGGCGCAACAACCAACTGTTCCCATTGCACCAACTGGCAATATGGAAGCCAAACGACAATACATGGGGCACAACGAAAAATTTCTACTGATGACGATGGTAACAAAAACTGTGTGTTGGTCTAATGATGAGCGACTTTGTCGGTAAGAAAGCCATAGACACCGTCTAGGGCGCACACACATCATCAACTTTGTATGTGAAGACGTCCCTAGATGCAGGAAGATGGTGCCTAATGGCGTTATCCGGTGCCAAATTCAAACTCAAGCCCTATCATCAGAATCTGTTGCTCTTGGGAAACTGGCCTTGGTGGACCCAGAAAGCCACAAAAAAAAACGACAATACACCAATCTCATCTCTGCATATATTTTGAGCAACTGCGTCGTTAGCGGAAGAAGAGTTCGACCATTGGCACATAAATTTTGACCAATATGATGAGTTGGTTTGGTAATATTATGACTTTGCTCCGTTTCGGCTGGTCCTCCTGGCACCATGGAGACAGAAACCCAAACAACAACCTGCCACTCCCTTTTACTGCCTCTAATGGACAAAGGGTGACCGGACCTATCAATAGATTTGGTCTATCCTAGATCAAGGCGCCTAAGCAAAGGGAAATTTGAATCACAGGTAAGTTTGTTGCCCCAAAGCATGATCTGGAGTGATCTGGCCGAATTGTTGACCAAATTGCTTTGAATTGCTTTATTTAAACTAATATTTCTTGCTCATTGATGTACTTGGCAAGGTTGATACATTGGTATAGGGTATCTTGAGGTAGAAATGTTTCCGCCGCACTCACATAAGTTTGATGATCAATTTGGCAAACATTCCTGATGTAGCCAAAAATCTCTTCGAGTCCACCTCAAGTGAATTTGGTTCTTGGAGCATTTCCACCAAGAATTCTCCCGTTCCAGCCAAACCAGCATTCTTAGACACCAATATTGGTGACAAATATAATATAGACTAAAAAAATTGAATGAAGTTAGAACAATAGGTGGGCTATTTCAGAATTTGCATCTAACTTGAATCTTTTCAGAGCTGCCACCTAATTTCTGGATCTAGATCTAGATCTAAATAGAATCTACAGGCAACTCATGTAGAGCTTTATCCATCAGGATCCAAAGAAGTGGTTTGTGTATTGTTAAGTGGGTGTTTGCTATCATAGCGGCCACTGAAGTTGAATTTAGTGGCAGTAGGTTGCAATAGAAAGCATACACCAATGGCTTATCATCAGGAAGTGATGAAATATGGCATGTGGGTTTTAAAGGTCACAAGTGACAAACACAACGACAAACAAAGCGGAAGGTTCCTAATAAGAAGGGTACTCTGAAAGTAGGACATGGTTAAGTTGAATGTCAGAGGTCGCAAGTGACAAACAAAGTGACAAATCATAGAGTGCTTCATAATCACATGGGCTCTCTGAAAATATTGCATTCATCAATTCTAGGGGAGGCGACCCAAGCCCCAAAAAGAGACGCCCTGCTGATTTTGGGGCATGGTCCCTTAAATATCAACTGACTTTCTTTTCCGATGTAGTCAACAGAATGTGTTGGACCACATGTTTCAGCCTTCCACCTCTTGGCTCAGCAAGGTTCTGATTTGGTTGGTGTGGTTCAGTGTACTTGGAGGACACTTGGTACTTTTGGAGTTTGCGATGGAACTGCATAGAACAAAATTCTTTTGCATTATCTGACTTCAAAGTGTGGGGGGTTCCACAGTGGTCAAAATGCGCCTCTATTGTTTCCGGGGATTCACTCTTCTGCTGCATCAGAATGGGGTGGTCGTATCCGGACCTCTGACTTGAAAATAAATTGAAGTACAAAATCCACGAACCAATTTGATGTTGGCCTTGAAGGTATCGAGAAAATTGACGTCCTGACGACGCCAATAACGTAGACATGATAGTCTGGACTTCAAATGGTCTCTTGTAATTTCACGACTTTTTGCCTCAACAGTAGGAACCAGTTGAATGGTTGCGGCAAGAGTGTGCTTCAGGACATCATCCAGAGGAAAAGCCATTGTTCGCTTCCAATCAATCACCTCTGCTGGGAAGTGTCAAGGTTTACTGCAGGCAGAAGGCTCATACTCCTCATCACTGGTGAATACAATTTCCGGCGAAGTTCTCATTTCTTCATCAGTGATGGCCTCCACACGGTAGTAACACTTGAATCCATGAAAGAATAATAGAAGTGTATGGCCACTAATCACACAACATTGAGTTCCATAGTCACCTCTTGGTGTTAGTGCATCAGATGGGCACTCATCCACAGCATTACCAGCTGCGCGGGCCTGAGCTGGAGGGAGTAGAGCTGGAGGGAGTAAAGATTCATGTTGGTGTGGGTTAGTGTCGTGGAGGATTTCATGGGCTTTACCACAATAGGTGTTGCCTTGTGCATCAATTATCTTGCTGGCAACTGATGACACTGGTAAGACAGTACCAATATCTCGACCTGCAATAGGCCCTGTGAATGCAATGTGTCTTCCAGTGATACCAATCCTTCTCCAAACGTAGCCTGCCAAGAATTGGTCGGCGCCACTGTCGGTAATCAGGATAGATGCGGTGGGATGGGGCATGGGTGTTAGACGGCGGAGCGCCCGTTTTTGTTGTTGTTGGGCATGTCCGCATCCCTGTCACCACTCTGTAATGGTAACGTGGGCTTGGGACGTTTTCCCACATTGATCCGTCTGCAGTTTCTTGTAGTAGGACTGGATGAGCCATTGTTTACCACTTTTGTTTGGCTGTGCATCAGAAGGACCGTCGTCACCGTTGTCACCATCTTTAGTAGCTTCTCTACAATCTTTGCGTTTGACACCAATGTGCTTTGGTCTCATACCAAACTCTCAATCGATTTTTTCGGGTTACAAGCTGGTACCGTGGCATGTTTCACGCCAGGTCAACATCCTCTTGAAGAGACCATTCGGAAAACTATTGTCCCAACCGATGGGAAACTGAGGAATGTGCCATTTTGGATACTCTTTCAAATAATCTTTATCAAATGTCCTTTTCTTGTAGCTCTTGTCAGTTGCTCCACGGTGAGCCACCACAGCAACGTCGTTTAGGACAGGGGAGTCCTCGTCACTGAGAGCTTGTGTTTTACTGTGGGAGCGTAATGGTTCAAGATACTTGTCAATGGAAGCTAACGGGTACTTCACAATGTAACGTTGTCACTGTATGTATCAGAGACAATTGCCTTGAGGAGGAAAACACGGAGAAGCTCACGGCTTGTTGCCAGTGATTGATTACTTTTCCGCAATCTTGTAGTAATAGACTTCCAATTGGAAATAAAATCAGGAACTGTAACTTCGTGAGTCAACTTGATGGAAGTCAACTCGTCAATTGCATACATTACAAAATGGGCCTGATCCTCCGGAGAGTTGTAGGTCTCTAGTAATCGTTGGTAAAGATTGTAGGCCACAGTTTGTCCCCTCTTTTCTTTCACCTCATTGGCAATATGGCTAGCGGTACCATCATTCAGAGCTTTTGCGATTGCGTAGAAACCCTGACTTGATGCATCCTTGTGCCAAGTAGATTGTTCATGGAACTTTGCATCCGTTAGAGCAAGTTCTATACCGGATTGTCCAAATTCCAAAGCAAGCTTAGATGTCCAAGGCCAATATACAGTAGATTCGCCACTGAATGGTTTGACCTCTGGACAGCAAAACTTTATGCCTTGAAGTTCGCCAATTGCTTTTGTCAAATCAATAGGAGTAGTAGAAATATTTTGTTTTGCTTGGGCAAGCGAAAATTACACAATCTTTTGGTAGGTAAGACTGGGATTGATGACCACGGATGGGGCAGATGCGTAGAGGAGAAACTTCTTGAGGCGCCCAGTGATGACACCGCGAATTAGGCCGCCATCTAGGAGGGCATCCTCTCCATGACTGAGTAAGTCATCTACATCCTGTCCTTCAAGATCAGACGGTTTCTCAACACCAATGTGGTCAAAGAAAGTCTGAAGCAAGTCAAACATCTTTGTTAAAGACAATCTTTGTGATGAGCAACGCCTCCGGTTTGGTGAATTTGTCATGTACCACAGGAGGAAGTGCCGTGGCAACATTTTCATCAACTGTATTGTCAGTTTCCTCAGGATTTTCACCAGAAAAATCAACAGTCTTGCTAGGAGTGACGAAACTAGACGACTAAGTCGATCCTGACAAAAACATCCATCGCACAACGGAACAACATCTACGTTGCTGTCTCTTTATATAGGAGGACCGTTGCTGTTGGGCCGCTCAAGGCAGGACTAGCATACTTTGGGGCCTTTAGACTGACTGCTCTGGCGCCTTTAGACTGAATGCTTTTGCGCTCACTGAGGATTTGATTAGAATACGAATATGAAATGAGCGCCCAAAAAAGCCATGAAAATGACACAACAACTAACATGATGGCCTGATGTATTGAAACCAAAGACCAACTGGTGTCATTCCTCACCCCAAGTTTTTGTGATGCAACTTCTGTGGAATTTCCTGAGGACCCTACTGACCCCGCAACTGGGACTCCTGCACGTCATCTATCCGTGAACAGACACGGGCAACGCACTCTTGACAAGGCATAAGCCAAAGCAAACAAGATAGTGATACTATATCAGTGTGTGATACAAAAAGGATGAAGATGACGGCATTGAAGACTATTCATGCTGGTTTGCTGAAGCGACTCAAGCGCTGCAAGTCAGCTAATCAAGAACGTCTTTTGGAAAAGAAGCTTGATGGGATGGACCACAAGATGCTTTTGGAGGCGGGAATGGTAGAAGAGGAGGAGCCTGACAAACCTAACAAATTCGACAGGGTAACAACTACTGGTTCCCTTTCAATTACTGGTAGTCCGTGAGCTGGTATTAGTGGTAGCGCATCATCTCCCATTCCCATTGAGACTGCAGTCTCTTCCACTTTGGATGATGATGACAAAATTCCTACTCGGACCAGCAATTAGCTAGTAATATGGTATATAAACAAGGTCAATGTTTCAGTTCTTTGTTAGTTATATATGTTCATCAAAGTCTTTTCTAAGGGTGTCCCTGCTGCAGCTGAAGTGAGCAACCAAAGCATCAATGCGCTGTGCACGGCCAGTAACAAAATTCTCAGTTTTGTCCTCCTCCTGCAATTTGTTTGCATCATGTACAATGCCATCATACTTATCAAAGTGGGGGATTATGTTGTGCATCTCCTTGTCATTGAACCTTGAAAGATTTTTTAGACAAGCGAACCTCGCCTTCAAGGTAGCAAATGAACGTTCCATATCTTTCCTAAGACTCATCAGCGTTCTTGATGTAGACACCATTGTAGAATGACCCATTGTAGGGATTCCTTGCTACTCTTGGAGCTCTTGGGCACCTGCCCCTCATATCTTCCCTTTCATAACCTTACTCCACTATGACCTCAGCATCCCAACCAACGTCCGATTTGTTGGCAACATCCACACCAGTGCCCATTGCAACTGGTCAACCCTCAAACCCGTCCTCCGTGAAGCCAACATGGACCCCCTCCTCACCACCCAGCTCAAACGCATCTTCCTCAACGGCGCACCCAATTAGGTCAATGTGGAATTGACCGACAAGAACCTCTGCACCTTCATTGCCTATGATAATCACAAGTCGGTGTACAACAACGTTAGCAAAACACAAAGCACAGTCAAAAAATAAGTCCTTCGCAGCTACCTTCTGGCAGCCAACCCAGCCCTCCTTCCATTCATCCAAGACGCTCACACTACTCCACTTGGGTTGGTATATGCATGTAACAAATATCGCAAAGCCCGTATCATTGTTGATGCCACCCACCATCCTTCCCTGACTGCCATGGCAGTTAACAATTTCACTTCCAATGCGACTGAACCCAAAATCGGCTTCCCAAGGTCATTTCCCAACTTTTTGATCTGCATCTACAACCTTCGCATCTGGCGCCTTCCGCCATGTCAAATGGAACCCCAATGTGGTTGGCATGCTTATTTTACCTTGCTCACTCTGTTTTTGGAAGGCAGTTGTCCTGCAGACTACTTTTTGTGGCCCATGTCTGCTTGATTGGACAAATGTGCCACTTCATTGAATTCTTGAGATGGAGCCCATAGTGGCTTGGTGACTTTGATTCAAAAGAAGCAAGCCTGTTTTACAGCTTGGGTCAGTGGACTCAACAGCAACGCTACGGATACATCATTTGGATGCTCTTGCTATCACATCAGATGAATCGAAGCTGTTGATCCTTTCCTCCAACAAAGGGTTGTCATTTTGAATTCACTGTTAATTGATTGGGTATTGTTCCACAAATGTGGTGGTCATATTGCTACCACTAAGTATGCTGTCGGTTCCTGGGTCAATAGAGCTTGCATGGGATATCCAGCAGCTCTTGGATTGGATTATCCACCTGAACAATTGGCATACCTATGATATTTGATGCCATGGCCAAACTGGTTCCAATACTCCTTTGAAGCAAGGTATGATTTGAAGCCTGTTCTTGTAGCTCCTGGTAGTGCCTATTTGGCCAAAAGATTAGTCTCATCTCAAGAATGTTTACCAACAGATGTTTGTGGCAGGCATGCCCTCTGCATCTCCAGACAATGGTAGCCTTTTGCCACTGCCGACAAGGTTCCTGCCAAAGTTTTGGAAAAGGAGAAGAACAAGCTCTTGAATCTGGAAAGCTTGCTGAAATTGTCAAAAAGATGGTAGCCCACCTACTTGGGCAAGTTGATTCGCTTTGGTCAAACATGGTTCGAGCGTAATGAAGATTGCCCAAGCAGCCATGAAGTGGTATCTTTCAAGCTAAATAGTATGGTTGGGCGGATGGTAGAAGTTGCCAATTGCAGTAGTATATAAATTATATACTACTTACTAAACACTATTCAAGAAAGACAAAAACCAAGCCTAGTTGCTTCTATAGAAATGGAAGAACATTCGGTACGAATGATGACATCAGCGTGCAATTGTTTCGAGCAGCACACCACCTTTCAAGCATGCTTCTGCTTCTTGTGATTGTCCAACATGGTGACAGGATCGTTTGCCTTGGAAGAAGCCAGTGTCACTAGCCAAGGTCCTCTTCTTTTGTAACCACAGTTACAACTTCAGTTGTTTCCGTCAGTGCAGTCTCAACAAGGCCGTCGTTGTCACTTCCTCACTCTAATCAATCCTCTGAATCCAGCCAATGAATTCCATCAATCTCTCTTCTTTCCAAACATACAATCTAAGTCCAACGTTCCGGTGAAAGCAATGGTGGGATTCATTCCTCTACCGCTTCAAAAAATACTAGCTCTCCTCAGCTTCATCAACAGACATCGCTTCAGATACAGTGCTACAATAGCGGTCACCAAAGAATGTCAATGGTGAGTTTTGTCTGTAGTGCTCGGGCACGTCAATCACAAAGTCACGAAGCTCAGTCAGCAGCGTATTGCAATCATCATCCATGAGCTTGGTGTATCCAAGACCGGTGAAGATAACACAGGGCGCTCTCACTTCATTAGAAATGCCAGAACGTAATGCCATATCTCCGCTTTGGGCTAAACCACTTTCCATCTCGTTTCCACCAATGGCAAATACAACCGCAGGCCAATCAAATGACACCTCTGCTCTTCTGAACTCTTCCTGTTCCGCTTCTGTAAGAAAGTACAGTGGTGTCATTTTGTGATGTGTTGCGTCGTTGGACAATGGCTGGAGGGTATGCAACGAATCTCCAATACGATTCTTATCTTGTCCCGCAAGGGCCGTAAACTTGTCGGATCCTAAACGAACGGGGATCAACCAGTCAATACCCTTGCGGCCATCATCTACGACAATTGCAGCGGTTCGTCGATATGCACAGCGCAATAGATCTGGTGTGATTAGTTTGTCGGAGCCTTTTGAACGCGACAAATACACAAAGTGCGTAAAGCATACCACGCCATCGAATGCGGATGCTTGAAATAAATCCTGACTTTGCTTCTGATCGGTGCCGCGAACGAACTCGGACAGAAAAGTACGGAGCTTCACTTCCACGACAGCGGGACGGTGCTGATCTTCAGACCCTTCTGAGGCAGAGACCTTGCTCTCGGTCTTGGTTCTGACCATGGCTCGGTCCATGGCCAAAATATTCAACAAACGAACAATGAATTCACCTCTGTGCCCCTTCGGGACGGCTCCGGACAGAAAATACTGCTTCAACGTAGGCAGCCCTTTGTGGAGAAAACCAATGCCGCTCGTAGTGTCAGTTTTGACATCATACCCTTCCAGATAATACGGCTTTGCTGCGATCGAAAGAATTGGTTCCGAAGGATACGATACCACAAGATCCTCCCGGCTTTCTGAAAGCTTGACGGCAGTACCCATGTGACTTGACACCAGCGTTGATGCCACCATGGAAATAGGAGATATCGTCAAGCACACTCGACATGCAAACAATGCCAGAATTTGCGACGCATTCAGGTCTTTTGACTCCGTGATTTTTGAGTCTAGCAGCAGCTTTTTAGTCGCAAGGTCAAGAAGAAAGGAGGTGCTCCCCCCCTCATTCGACAAATATGCCTTCCACAGGGGTCGTCCCATGGAGAAAAGGTTGACGGGCTGGTGGCACTCTTCGCAGCTCATCCCCAGGAGTTTTTCGCAGCTGTTCCAAGGCAAACCTAGGGTATGGTGCAAGAGATAGGTGCTCATCGGTTCTCTTGCATCGTCGTCTGCTGTCGGTTTGTAGGATGCATCAAGCCGCCTGTGAGGAATGGTTTGAGTAAGCGATGAAAAAGTGCCAAGAATGACGAAAAAGCACTTGTCGTTCACCGACTTGTATTCGACCATCGCCTTTCGCATGCACCGGAAAAACGAAATATCATCGTTTGTTAGCCTTTGTAGTAACTCCGAGGCTTCGTCGATCACAATCAAGACGCTGCCATTAGACTCGGCTTGTGTTCTAGTGCGTTTCGTTGGGGATTGTGTGACCACAGAATCCTTGAGTTCAAAAGATGTCGCTTCTTCAACTGATTCAACTGCTGAGCGAAACAAATTGACAAAAGCGCTCTCCACGATTTTCGCTTCCTTTTGTGCCAAGTCAGCTTGCATTGTCACGTTATTCGTGGGGTACGCTTGTTTTGAAGCAAATGATATATAAACCACGCGACGTGCCTTGCCATGACCTTGTTGTCGCAGTTCCATAAGTAGCCTCGATTTGCCATAGCCCGAGCTCTGAAGAATGGCAAAAAATGGAAAATATTTCGCTTCGATCTTCTCATACAAGTCTTCCTGCGAGCTAAGGTGGTTCCAGAAGCTGTCTGTCAAGTTGTTATCTCGAAAAGGAATTTGAAACGCCCTTTTCGCCTTATCAATGTCAACAACAGGCAATGAAACAGTCGCAGTGTTTTTTTTTCTCTCATTGTGCAACTTCAAAACTATTTTGCACATTTTCATAATAAAAATATGTGGCACTTCAAGGACTTTTGGTTTCAGGTGTTCAGCTACACTTACAATAATATCTACAATGACCAGCTCCTTACCAAGGTCATCTTTATGAGTATGGAATGCATGGAAAAGGGCATTGGAGAAGTCCGTTCGAAAATTCGGTTGCTGAGGGGAAGTGTGTTGCTTGAAAGACCTAATAGCTTCTTTTTCAGATAGGACTTTTTGGATAATCGCCTCCATTCCACGACGTTTTGAGAAGATTGCACTATTCTTGATTGATGCTTGGTCTATCCATTGCTTGGAGCTTCAATGCTCTTGGTGTTTGTGAGATTGAATTGATTGTTTGGTTTGTTTGTTTTGGAGAATCAGTGCTGTTTCGTTTGGCATGCGCGGTTTTCGCATTGGTTCGTTAGTTGAAAACGTCATCAAAGCTGCACTCTGGAACTGAGGACTTAGGGCATCTCCAGCTGAGGCCGTCACTCGACTAGATAGAATAAATGTGATTGGCTGAAATCGGAAGACGTTCCGATGTTTTATGACTATGCCTCGAAAGAAGCATTCTTCGGGCTTGCCGTCAATCCGAAATTGATGGCACTGCCTCCCAGCCGAAAAAACGGCAGGTATGATAAAAATATGTGCGGATTATTTTTGTGAGCGACAGTACAGATTCTAAGCACGTCTACACAACCAAGGTGTCGCTTACAAATCTCACTTTCCGGATCAAAAATAGATTTGAAATGGTCGTAACGACAAATAATGGACATAAGGACCAACAGTTTTATTTTGAAAGTTGTGAACTTTGGAAATTTTGTCTTTTCATTTGCGTCCTCTTTGTCTTTTCATTTGCGTCAACATCAACATGGGCCGGATGTATGTTCTTCTGTGCAGGGTGGCGAGGGTTCACCATGTTATGCTGCTACGTCCGGTCAAGAGGAATCTATGACGGCCACGGGAGGTAACAAATTGTTCTACACCAAAGCGGAGGATGATAATGCCAGTTCTGACGGCAATGATGCTCAAGATGTTTTCTATTTATCAGCTTCTCTTGTATTATTGATAGACATACGGTCTGTGTGCACAATGGTTTTGAATTTGTGATTTTGCATGTTTGCGTTGCAAGATGAATTATACGCCACAATTCTTCGTGTAGAAAACATATTCATAGTTCTGCATCATTCAAACAGCATTGCCGTTGAAATTCCAGGTGTCATGTAACACTTAAATTTACAGCCTATCAAATTCTCTTTTTCAACCTTACAAAATTCACTTGCATTCGCAATCATAAAATCTCTTGGGTCTTTCCATGCACATCTAATATTGAATATCATTCTTGTCAATGCCATGGTTTTGTGGAGGGACTTTCGAAATTCAAACGTGCCATTGTTTTGAAAATAATTGGGACTTGTGGCAGTGGGTCAGTTGTCACAGCGACTGATGCTCTACTCAACGAATCTTTTGCTTGAACATGTCAGCTGGCGTGGTCATTTCACTGGCACGTGTACTCTTTTGTCTGCACGTGTCAATCGAATTTGCTCTCCTGTCATCAGTTCAAAATTTTTATTGACTTGTGGCAGTGAGTCAATTGTCCTACGACACAATTGCAACGGAAAGGCTACTTAACAAATCTCGTGTGTTCCTACCGATAGTTCCCGTACCAGTACCTGGTACCGTAGTATGCGTAAGTCAACCAGTAGATTTTATGACTAACATAGTAGAAATGATCCAGTAGTAAGAGGTGCAAACTGGTACAGTGCAAGTGAAATACACAAAGAGCCAATTGTTGCAGTGTGCTTTGCTGCTGGCAACATAATTGTTGTCAGGGCAACATACTGGTGTCTTGCCTGTAAGACCTACCAATGTAGCTGGCAGTGTCTGTACCGGTAGGTATGTCGACAGCTTATAATAATCGTGTCTTGCTGGGAAGACAGGCGGGAAGACAGGCAAATACTCGTGTCTTCCTGGGAAGACAGCCTGTTCTGCTGTAGAAATTGTGTCTGCATGTCAATGGTCTCAAGTCTTGCTGGGAAGACACACTTTATCCTGTGATTGGCACGTGCCCTGCATGATGTGGAGCGCATGCGTGTCACAAAAGTGGAGGGAAAACTATGGCACGTGTCAATGAACCTGTTCATCGGAAAAGAAAGTCAGTTGATATTTAAGGGACCATGCCCCAAAATCAGCAGGGCGTGTCTTTTTGGGGCTTGGGTCACCTCCCCTAGAATTGATGAAGGCAATATTTTCAGAGAGCCCATGTGATTATGAAGCATTCTGTGATTTGTCACTTTGTTTGTCACTTGCGACCTCCGACATTGAACTTACCCATGTCCTACTTTCAGAGAACCCTTCTCATTAGGAACCTT
>CAKOGP040001874.1:0-15170 GCA_933822405.4 Cylindrotheca closterium | reverse complement strand
GTCCGGCATACTTGCGTCGAATCCCGACATCTTGCACGATCAAATTCCGATCGCACGTGTCGAAAACCTCGTACTTGAATAGTTTCTTTTGGAACGTAAAAACTCATATTTCGTCATATCCCAACACTTTTGCTGTATCTGTTCCTTCGTTGAAATGCCATGTCTGCCTATTATCCATCCATGCTTCATGGCCAGCATATTTTCCAGCAAAAATCTGGATCATCTCGCCTTTGAGAGCGTGTAAATCTACCATCTTTTATCTTATGATGATTGTTGCATGGTGTTTTACCTCCGTTGTACTGGGTACGTGTACTTGTTGACAATGAAACGGAGTTGTTGCCTGTTTTCAACATGAAAGTATTTGAAATTCTCTCGCTCATCGCCAATGTTGAAACGAAGGGTCAGCGTGCGCGCAAAGGTAGATTTTGTCGTAGATTTTGTCATAAATTTTGTCGTAGGGTTGTCGTAATTTGTTGTAGGTTTGTCGTAATTTGTCGTAGCTTGTCGTAAGTTGTCGTAAATATTTTACGACAAAATTTACAACAAAATTTACAACAAAAGGCTTGTGGTTAATTATAACTCCACTGTTTTGGAGAAATAAAACAATGTTTTGCCCCCTAAATAATTCTATGTACCCGTAAATGATGGAGGAATTCAATGGAACAAAGTGGAGCTTGAATTTGATGTCTCCGTGCTGAGGGGGGAGGAAAAGTCTGTCTGTCTCCCGTCACACTTTGGTTTCACTACAATCCGAGGCGTGTCCCAGAACCGTCCTTTCAATTTTCGAACTTTCCCATCTGGATATCGTTTACATTTGAATGCCCATGTTGAGGGAAGGACATTCATTGATTGAAGTCGGGGAACCACTTCCCAGACCTCCATTTGCTGTAGGGTCTTGATCTCCTTGATTGCTGCTTCCATGTAACCATTGGCTAGTGGACCGTTCATAGCTTCTTCCCAACCTGGATTATCTTCGGAATTGGCTTTGGCGGCCAGGATCATTGGATGGAGCCATTCACAGGTCTCTGAATCCTGGTCAAAGTCGGTGGTTAGTGCCCACATCTTGGCAAATTTGTTGGAGCAAAGTGTCTCAACAAACTCATTGAACTTTAGAGAAGCGAGAAAACCCTGATTGATGGTGGTGTGTCTCACATTTTGATTTAGAGCAGGTAGGCCATACTTCCTTGGCCTGAATCGGCGTCTTCCAGTTCGCGAAGGCGCTTGTTCTTGTAGGTTTCGTAGAATTCGATCAAGAGTTTCATCTTGCTCGTCATCTTCTGTAGCTTGTTTAGGAATAGGAACGTCTGTAGGAACATTTGGTTGTTCTTCCTTCAGCTACTCCCTCTGGAACTGACAAGTCATCATCGACGTTATCATCGGCGACTTCATTTCGATTATCTTGAACATTCGGAGCTTCCTGAGGCTGGCTGTGAACTGGTTGCACATGAGGTATTGGCGGTTGGTTGACAGGTAGCAGAGGAATTGGAGGTTGCACTGGCACTGGAGGCGCATGACCACCGTTATTACCCCCTGGAAGCGGAGCTTGGTGGCGATGCTGGATGGCTTGTTGGTGGAGGCGGGCACGACAACGATTGTTGATGAGGGTCCGACGTTGGAGTCGAACGGCACGTTCAGTTGGAGTTAGCCATTCATCTTGTAGTGGCGGGGCAATAGGGCGCCCTTGAGCGTCACGGTCAAGAGTATCACGAAAGTTCTCGTACCCGGATTCAACCAAATTGAACCAATGATTGGCATCAAGTTGGTGAGGATTGGCCGCACCCCCTGCATCTGAGTTGGGGACAGTACTGAAGTGGTCGTCACACACAAAATGATATTGTGGTGAGACATGTTTGGTTTGAAGGTTCAGGATTCGCGCGACCAAGGAGGAGTGGTCAGGCGAATAGCCGAGATACATTCCACGTCTTGACCGAGGATTCCACTTAGGAAGCTTCTTTCCATCTTGAAGTTTTGGATCGAGGACATAGGTAGGACATCCAAAGACGTGAAGGCGATGTAGAGAATTGTAGTTGGGGAACCTTGATTGGCTGAAGATTTCCAGTGGTGCCAACCGAGTGTCACAATGTGGAAGGTTGTTCCAGATGTATGCTGCATGTTCCATGGCAAAGGGCCATAAGTGGACGTCCGCTTCGTCAGGCCAGTGAATGACCTGGTGGAGAAGCATGGTCCGAGCCCACTTAGTAACCGTTTGAATTGCACGTTCGGCGACTGCATTCTGATGATGAGCCCCAACACCGCTGAAATCAATTGTCTGCTTCTTCAAGGCAAGATCATGTTGCCAAATTGCAGAGTTGAAGGGCGTGTGGTCTGCTCGATAACTCTTGATATCCGGTACGTTGTTGGCTTTTGCCCATCGCTCGAACTTGTGCTTTGCCATCAGAGTTTTGCCTGCTCGAAGAGAAACTTGATTGACAATGAAGACTGCACCAGAAGCGTGGTCACAAAAGATAGTACCCCCTGAGTACTGATTCTTCTTCTTTTCTTTTCCTTTGGTGTGTGGCAATCTACCAGGTACATAGGAAACGTAGCTATCTATGGAAACTTTGGCACCCGGTGTCAGATCTCCCTCTCAAATAGCCATCTCCCGATCATCGAAGGCATGTTGTGATTCAGGAGTTCGTTGCGCTTGCTTGCCAAGTTCACAAGCGGCACAGAGGATGGTCCGTTGTGAGTTACTTGCTCCTTTATGGCGACATGGTAAGATTGCTTCTTAATTCGGATCGTTAGGTTGTGCTAGGAGACGCTGAATCCATTTGAAGTGAGCATGCCCAAGCTTGGCATGATAAAGCAGCATCTCTTTCTCACCAGCGGTAAGATTTTGATTGTTTTCAGCTCCGACTGACAACATTCCTAACACATCTTGTTCTCCACAGAGCATGTTGGCTTCTTCAAAGCCTAGTCCAGCGCAATGGGCACTCGCGTCCAACATCATTGGAATATTGTTTGATTGGAATGGAAACTCAAGTTCCGATTCGTCGGCGAGCGTGAGGACAACTTTGCGGTGGTTCAAGAAAAGGGAACCAGCTCCCTTTGTCTCTTGGAAGTAGCATTGTGGCGAGAACAATCGAATCTGTGCAGATGGAACCAGGTAAGCTGTAGTTCTGATCCGTCGCACGGATCCATAGACGTCTCTAACAGTCCATTCAACTGTTCCACTTCCCACAACCTCCCACGATCCTTGGAGGCCATTGATAGATTTGAGTGGGCTAGGGCGGACTTTAGAGATGAAATCTGACTCATGAGGTGTAATTGAGACAGATGCTCCGGTATCGATGACCATCGGAGTCAGGTAGACCGACTGATGGTGGAGAGTGTCAGGCAACCGCGGAATATGACAATCAATCTGAGAGATAGCGGCGTTGGCAGCTCAGGACAAGGTTGCAGCATTCGACTTAGCTGCCTTGAGGGTCGTTTTGACTTCTGTTTCTTCGGACTTGGTGTGCAGCGACCATAGAGGATTTGACAGGGCTGCTATTTTTGATGGTATTGCTTGAGAGGATCGACACTTGGAACAAACTGGTCAAGGTCAACTCCATACTGGGCGTCGATCTGGATGAAGCTCAAGTGAAGGAAACGATGCTTGTTCCTTGTGTAGTCTTCGAGGATCTCTTCATCTGAAGGTGAGTTCCAATGATGGGGAACACTTGTGGCTTGCTTTTCGGCTTGCTTATGTTGTCTTTTCCTTTTCTTTTCCTTTGTTCTTGCCGTCTTCCGATAGAACTGTACTCTTTGAGGCTTGACTTGATGGCGTAAGGCTTTGAGGATGAGGTGATAATGAGGTGGATTGCGCTTTCGAGACTTGGGCTTGCAACAGCGCCAGGGAAAGGCACATCAGAGGAGTTCTAGTGCATTGAAGGGAGGAGTTGGCACTAGCGAAGGCAGATATGGCTGTCTGCTTGAACACTTAGTTCGATGACAAAGTCGCTTTGCGACTGGAGGAGAGGATGGAGGAACTATTGAGGGCATTGCTGCATTTAAGATGAGGACGAAACTGGCGAGGACGAGCAGTTTCAAGAGGTATAAAAAGTCAACTAGACTTAAAGAGGAGACCTCATCCATACCCCCTTGCAGCAAGGGCCACCACATGGTGACGGAAGGGTAGGACGGGATGACGGTAGAGAGGAAGACTACAATCATCCGTAGGAGTCAAGTGGCACGGTTCACTTGATCAATGAGTTGACAATGGCAGAGACCTGCTGACGAATCTGAGGAAGGTTGGTAGCAGAAGTTGCAGCGGTCAAAGCAGAGGCATCGCCAGAGGGGACTTGGTTGACGGGCGGAGCAGGGGGCAGGAGCCGCAGCCGCTGAGGAGCGGGAGCTGGAGCTGCAGGAGCTGGAGCTGGAGTTGGAGCACCAGATAGGAGTGCATGGGGGCGATTAGTTGTCTCGGACTGATCATCACAGAGCATCACAGAGCTTCCAGGATTTAGATTTAAAATGATAGTAGTACCATTTCTTGTTCACTTTCAGTCGAAAGTCGTCTGTTTGTCCATCAGATGATAGCCGTTACTGAACGTCTGCACCCCAACGGCTAACGTATCCAAAGTATCTTATACAGGTATCAAGATTCCCAATCTTGACTACAATATTCCCTCGCTAAGCTTCGCCACATTCTCAATGTTGTTAAGACTAAGCATCGCTACTGCATGCGTTGAGATGGTCGGAGTTTCATCCTGTTTACATCCTTCACAACACAAAATCACTATAATTTTCAGAATACTGTTTTATCACACATTTTCGGACATTTTACAACTAATTCAGTACTTGAAGCACGACAAGCCTGGACAACCTTGTGCCTGCATTCTCAAGTAATCAAGGCTGTACACGCTACAGCTTTGAGTCTTTCGCTCGATTTTTCTTCCGATTAGATGGCACGGGAAGATGCTCAAATTGAACTCCGGCGCCAAGCCTGGAACGCCCTTTCTTGCCTGGATTCTTTTGGGCCTTCTTTTCGTCAAAGAATTTCCGCTTATTCTGTGCGACGCGCTCTTTATTTATTGGTTCCGTGCAGGCAGTGACGGAATGCTTGCCACCGCAGTTGAGACAGGGTCCCACTGCCTTTTGAGCCGAAAATGCAGTTTCGTTGACCTTGTGAAATTGGCCAGTCCATCCCTCTTTAGAGACCATGCAATTCTGATAGATGCTCGTCGCGAGATCGAGTATCATATCAGGGGAACCATAAGCAGCATCGCCTTGAGTAAGTGCCTGCTCGTATGCGTTGATTTCTTTGTTGTAGAAAACCTCATTGAACTTGGGATCACTCGATGTCTGGAACAACGAGATGAGAGTTTTGCCAATGTCATGAGGAACGTTCGAGGAGACCACTCTCCCATCGATACGTTTTTCAAGTGACTTGAGTCGAGTCAACATCACCTTAATGTGACTAACCAAATCGTCCACGCTTTCTCCTTCATATTGATCAATGCAAAGTGTCCTGAGCTGGCCTTGAATCGTCTCCACGACGAGCTGAGAGTTGACTTGGAGGCGTTTCATCACGAAGAAGAAGACCAAGGGACCGCCCATTCCTTGGGTATCCCGATAAGGAAGAAGGTCTTCGAGAACTTTGCCCCATAATTGTGGAGTCATATGATTGCACAGATAATCATAGGACAGGCTTAAGTTCTCGCTGAACCAAGGACTGGTGGTTGCGTCGGGCCACCTTGTATACCACTTGCAGCTTTCTGCCACCTGGTCAGCGGTAAGTTCGGCGTAGCGATCGAACAGAAACACTGTCTTGGTCACGTTAAAATTATCCGTCCCTAACTGTCCCGTTTGTTCACCGATCGCATTCTTGGAAGGAAATACAATAGTGAAAACGTCCAGGACGTCATAGCGCTTGAAGTGCATTTGCATGTTGCCAAGGCCGACGCCAAGATAATAGCTTTCCTTGAAGGTCTTGAACACTTTGCATGGTCTGCGGTTGGAGATCAAACGAGGTATGTTGATGCTTTGTGATGAGTTGAAAGAAGGCGTGCTTCTTATCTGCGTCCAATGCTGACCTGTTTTCTTTCTTCATGGCGACAAGCGAGCCACCCACATCAGTTGCCGGGGTCGCCTGTGTCATGATGGTCACACCACCGATGGTGACCTGGTTGGCCTGATTGCGTGCTGGCATCGCGACTTGCGGAGGGTTCTGAACTTGCTGAGGGTTGGTGCTTGCTCGAGAGCCAGCCGTTGTCACAGGCTGTTGGAGGGTTCCTTCGAGGTTGTCTGAGAAATATCTCTGAAGTTGAGGGGTAGCTTCTTCCTGAGACAATCCTCTGAGGTGACTTGAGGTGTGGAAGCGTTCCTTTTCTTCTTAGATCGCTTCTTCTTGGAAGGAGTCGCCGGTTCAGGCGTTGATGACATTCACTATTTTGTTGTATCTACTCAGCGATACTTGGGCTCATAACCTGCGAGGATTGTCTGTAAACGGACTTGAGGGACAGTCGAGGACACTAGACAATAGAGATGTAATAGAGATAGGATTGCTATTCTTATTGATGATGGTTCATGAAAGTGAGGATTGCTCTGAACTTGAGCAGAGGATCCAGCAGTAGATACATGTAGAGAGTAGTATATAGAATTCGGGAGAAGAACTGAGGTGTCAAATGATTGTGAGAATTACCCAATCAGAGTAAGCCACTGGTCCGATCTATTGGACTTGCGGTGCGATTCGTTTGACCTCAACAAGAACCAGCCAAACAAAGCAGGGTAGATTGTAGTGTAATTGAGGAAATTGGAAGTATGAATCGCCGCTCCAGCCATAGTCTATCTATCAAATACGCTTGCCACAACATGTTTGGCAGTTTTTACTTCTCTGGGCGTCCACACTGGCTTGTCCAAAGGAGGGGAACAATCACACCATGGCACCTTGATGTGCTCCAAATTGTCAATTTTGGTAGTTTGATACTGCGAACGAGTCTCTGTGTAGATATTGTCTTGATGGTGACGGTAGATATGAGTCGCATTTGGCAAATACGTCTTCTTGACACCTATCTGTTGGGATATGACAAAATATGAGTTTTTATGTTCCAAGAAACACTATTCAAGTACAAATTTTTGACAAGCACTATCGGATTTTGATCGTGATGTCAGCAATTTGACGCTAGTCTGTCGGACAATCTATATCCACATGGAAATGGGAAGACCCAATACAAGTGGAATATCCATGTTGTGTATGATGCAGTAGGGAATAATACAAGATGTCCCAAAGTACTGTATTCGACAAAGAGCCCTCGTAGAAGTCGGATTGAGTTCTGTAAACAAGGGATTTTCCAAGGGAAAATCGTTGAACTCACTTTTGTGATTGAAACATCAATTCAAGCCAAACATTAATCAAATTGGAACAATTTCACTCAAAGTATACCTAACACAGGAGAACTATTGTCGTGAAAGTGTTGTATAGTCAATTACAAATTTAGATTGCAGAGAGTTTGTTCTGAGCGCTAAAGGCACTCAAGATAGAGCCCATTTTGCTTATTTCTAACATTCAATCACAAAAGTCAACAAAACAAATATACGTCAAGAACAGCACTGCCTTATCTACAAAGGAGTGAGTGATTTGTTGACTATGGGACGTTCTTCATCCGGTGGTGGAAAAGGACGTGTGACTCCTCATGAAGTAAAGAGTAATCCAAGTCCAACAGTTGTGAAACATCTATTTTCAAAAAAAGTTGAGAATGATAGAAAGGCAAGATTGTCGTACGAAGATGCCAACGAAAGACTGATTGACTATGTTCAAGCTTCTGGAATGAAATATTCAGAAGACATGGTGAAATCGATTTGTGACGGAAAGTCAATTGACTTTGATCAAACAAGATTCTCTATTCTGCAAAACTGACCAATCATATGAGCAGAGCAGCTTATTTTGAAACGAACAAGCGAACTGTTAAGTCAAACATCATGCTTAAGTTTGTGACGAAAGAGATGGATATCAAGCTTCTAGGTGAAGCCAATTTCACAACTACTCTTGAAGATCCAATCAAACTCTTGAAACGTATTGAACGATTCATGAAGAAGAGTGCTGATGCGGAGTATGACTTCTTAGATTTCTGGTAAGCTAACCAAAAGTTCTTTGCAACGAGGCAATGAACCACAGAAAACTTGACCCATTTCAAGGAACGGTTCTTGAGACAGGCTGAAGTCCTGCAAGATCTATATGGCGTTGCCTGGTTCCGAAATTTTGCAGTCAAGACTAAAGCGTATGCTGCTATTGCTAGCACCAATACTGCTGCTAAAGACAAGTTCAAGGATGATATCTTTGAAGCTGTTCTTGCAACAGGATTCCTTTGCAACTGCAATTGAACGAGAACAGCTCCTTTGATGCTGGATCTTCAGATGAACTATTGCAGGGAAGTGGATTATTATCCAAAGACGGTCAGCAAAGCACAAGATATGTTGAAGATTCACATGGATGTGATTAAGAATCCGGGAGTGAACCTCTACCAAGGAAAAGACCAGCCAAATAAAGGTAAAGGTGAAGGCGAAGGTAAAGGTAAACCAAAGGCTGGAAAGAAGAAGGCAGCATGTCATGTATGTGGCAGCGAGGACCATATGTCTCCAAAATGCCCAGACAGACTGCTACCAGCGATTCAATGGAAAAAGCTGGATCAATATGTTGATTACGGAAAGAAGCTCAATCTTAATCAGATTGGAGCAACAGTCAAGGTTACAGTCCCAGCTACAGTTCCAGCTACAGTTCCTGGAGCTTCTCCAGTGACAAGTATTATCACAAGTGGAGGATCGAGTGTTGCGGGAAGCGTTAACACACCTTTGCGACTTGCTGGTACTACAGGTAATCAAATGATGCAAGTTCCTGCGGGAATGCAGCTCATGCAGATTCCAACTCAAGGTGGCGGCGCTGTGACTGTCCCTTACTCAATGAATGCTAATGGTGAGATTGCGTTCAGTGGAATGCAACTCAGCCAACAAGGCTTCAGTGGTGCTCAAGTGCGCCAAGGATTTGATGCAACTCAAGCTTGAACTCCACAGGTCATGAAGACTGGTTATTTCGATACGTCAAATAAAGGTGTGTATGTGTTGGAGCAACTTGGAGCGAATGTCGAACCAGGTGCCAAAGAGACAAGTGCAATGTATCGTTTTATAACAGAATATTATTATTATTGGGTGAACGCTCGAGATTACACTAGAAGATAAGGATATCAATTCAAGGTAAACAAAACACAAGGCAATGAGCCGATCGGGAATTGGCGAATGTTGATGTGTGGTTCTCAACATTCTCATCCAATGACACGTCATATATCTATTTTACTACTAATTACTATAAGACCCATAAGACCGCTAACGATTGAATTGTATTGGTCCGAATCACAAAACCCGTTCTTGATACAATTCTGTCATTTTAATTAAGCAACGTAAATAAACAACCCCATTTTGAACTTTCTTTAAACAAACAGAATGGATATGCTGGACTAGGGATGACCTCGAAGATGGCAACTGTTTGAAAGAACAAGGAAGGATTCACTCCAAGACAAGTCAAGGCTGCGATGGAAGCAAGAAGTGCGATGCACATACTCAATGCTCCAAGCACCAAAAGTCTGATCTGGTCTCATCAAGAACTGTCCAAAGCAATCTTTGGAACTGACGCATCTACTTTGAAAGGCAAGTCGACAAGACCAACTCCAAAGAAGACACATGATGACTTCTTCAGTCCACCAGAGTACGAATTGTATCAACACAATCAAACAATTACCGTCTGTATTGATCACATGGAGATCGGAGATGCTAAGTTTCTCACCTGCATTGATACCACTGTGCGTTATCTCTCATGTATTCCCATGCAGAACCTCAAGACTGAACCTGTATTTGAAGCATTGGATAAGATTTTCCGCCGCTACAATAAGGCAGGCTTTCATGTCAAGACGATCAAGTGTGATTGGGCATTCATCCCTCTAACGGATGATATGCTAGATGATATGGGTGTTACTATTGACCCGACTGCAGCTGGAGACCACGAGCCTACAGCTGAGCGAAACAATAGATCGCTGGAAGAAAGAGTCAGAGTAGCCGTTGCAAGTGTGATCGGGCATTCATTCCTCTGATGGATGATATGTTAGACGATATGGGTGTTACTATTGACCGGACTGTTGCTGGAGACCACAAGCAGCTGAGCGAAACAATCGAACGCTGAAAGAGAGAGTCAGAGTAGCTCTTGCACAATTACCCTACAAAGTGGTACCAAAGGTGATCAGTGAACGTCTTGGACGTCAAGCCGCCAAGCTATTGAATGTCTTTCCCCCAAAAGACAGTATTTCCTCACATTTCAGTCCGCAGCAACTCATTGATAATGTCAATATCAACTACAAGAGTGATATGGTTGCTGAGCTTGGACAGTATGTTCATGCAATTGGGACGGATTCCAACAATTCAATGGAACCGCGAAGTATTGAAGCGATCTACATTGAACCTACAAAGGGACAATGTACTGGGCACCGAGTGCTCAACCTGAATACTAAGAAGATGATTTCTCGACCCAAGCTTGTCCTACTACCCGTTACCGATCAAGTAATCCAGCGTGTTGAAGCCTGGGCTGCTGCTGAAGGTGTTACTTCCATGAAGTTCTTTGATAAGAAGAGAGATTTGGAGACATTTTAAGATGGCGATCAAATCGCAGGAGTGGATGACACGGAACAAGGTTACTTAGAAGAAGCCTTTGATCAGGACTATGAACCTGAAGATGAAGATGAATGTGATTTCAACCTACGTGGACAATTTGATGATATTGATGACTCCGAAAGAAATGAGCTCTTGGCAGATGCAGACAATGATGTCGATGATATGCCAGAACTCACTTTCAGATTCCAAGAAGATGATGACTATGAATCAGATCACAACAACTCGGGTGATGAGGAAGAAGAACCTATTGTGGCCGATTTGGATCACCATCAAGAAAATGTCGATAGAGGAACCGTTGATATTGGGAGCCTCGTTACTGATCTGGAGGACCTACAAGAACCGCCAGAAGAAGAGATTGTATTTGAGCCTGAAGAGCCTCAATAGCAACATTCACTCGTTCTGGGCAAACGTACGCACAAGCTGCAATGTCAGGGCTTAACCTTTCTCAAGTTCCAAAGAAACCAAGAGAATGGCCTTCGAGCAGGAGTGGCAGTTCTGCCAATAAGAACAAGAATTGAGTTGCGACAAGACGCAAGCATCGAGAGAGGGAAATGAAACCATTGAAGGACAAATTAAAGTCTGGTATTTGTACCAAAGAAGGAAGTCGCAGTACTAAAGACAGTAAAGCTATCCTTGAAGCACAGCACAATCTATGTTTCCAACAGATTGGGAATGAGATGAAAGCTGATTATGAAGAGAACGATGCTATTCTGATCGCTCGTTTGCATGATGCAGATCAAGGCAAAATTCGAAACTGATAAAGGTCTGAACTTCATCCAACAGTATTACATCAATCAAGGTGATGATGGAAAAGATGCTGTGTTTAAGGGATTGAGACAAATGCTCCTGAGAGATTCTTTTACTCCCGAATTTGTGAAAGACATGACTGCGTCTGAGCGAAAGAAGGCCCAATCAGCAATGATGTTACTCGCGGAAAAGCAATTCGAAAAGACAATTAAAGGTCGCCTAGTATACCGAGGTGATGGAACTCGTGAATGGTTATTGCGAGAGGACACTGCAAGTCCAACTGCTTCGCAATAAGCAATCACCTCTACTTGTGTTATTGATGCACATGAAGGTAGAGATATAATGACGATGGACGTGCCTAACGCTTTCATTCAAACTTATATGCCTGGAGCTAAGGAAGGAGAAGATCATATCTACTGCAGTATATGCTACATTGGTCCGCCAATGGAGCACTAGCAAACACTGCTCGCGTTTAGCGCAAACGGACACCTGTGACGTTACTATAGAACAGTAATCACAAGGGTCAACTGGACTAGTAATACAAATGTATGTCTGGGCCGCGTACGTACGTCTACTGTACACATGATGAAGCACGATTTTAGATCTTTTAAAAGAGGACTCACCACCATTGTAGAAGATGAGTGCCTTCTGTAGTGAAGACTCAATGTAAATGCAAAGTAGCTGATGCTATTGCAGAGAACATATGGTAAGTTCGAGCTGGATGGCTATTGTAACTAACTCTCTACCTTACTCCAGGAGAAATGGTTCCTTCATTGGACTTGAACCTCCTCCTCCTCCTACAGCGGACTCTCTAAGTCGTGAGAGACTTTTCAGAGTCCTAACTCCGCTCAATACTCGCAATCCTACCTACTTTGTGTATATCACTCCGTTCAAGAACGGAACCGCTGAAGAGTTTTTGATTTTCATGGAGAAAACCAGGCAAGTGTTTCACGACGGTCAGCCGTCGCGGCACCCTCTAGACAAGTGCCAATTCATTGAAGAATTCCTAGGTCCTTACAAGCGAACGACCCTCTGCGGTGTCCTTCCTCACAATCGCACCACTACTACAGCAGAAGATCTCAACCGAGCTCTTCTTGCTCTCAAAACCTCAATTTTTCCAAATAATGCAGCTCGATTTCAGAAGAAATTGTTGCGTTCAATGCGGAAGCCGATGACGTGGACGACACGTGGATTTTCACAAAGAATTCGTGAGATCAACAATTGAATCCAATCATTTCCGCCATCAAACGACAATGGAACGCCGCTTCCTCTTCCTGACAACAAGATCGTCGACATTGTCTTTAGCGCATTGCCACGCAGCTACATCCAAATGATGAAGAAGTTTGGATTTAATGCAGCAGCAGCGTCTATCAACGAACTTGTTCAATTCTGCAAAGATCAGATTGAAGCCTTCATCAAGAATGGACCAGCTTTGATTGAGAACGATGAAGCGTCCTCCAACAATTCCGCGTCCTGCAGCGAATCTTCCTCCAACAACGATTCGGCTTCTAATAACGAGTTTTGCGAAGCCTCCACCAAAAACCATTTCACTTCTTCATTCGACAAGTTTGATGAAGCAATCAATATTAAATCCTGACATCCAGGTCCTGCCGAAGAATCCTTTTTGCTGGTATGAGATGATACCGGTGACAACAATAAACCATTCATTCTAGCGTCAGATGACGAGAGTAATACTACTTGTAAAAGTTATTGTGATAATAATAGCAGATGCTATGATTACATAGATGCTGTGTTAGATTTACACATCTTGATCTTATTCTTCCTAACCAAATATGAAAAGAAGCGAGACTTCTTTGACAATCAACTGATTCCTATGTCATGTATTTGCTGCGCCCCAAAAAGAAACGCAGGGTCCAGAAGCTGCCTCCTATTCTTCATATTAGGTTCCAACAGTCTGAGCAAACAAAGGCCCAATCAGCGATGATGTTACTCGCGGAAAAGCAATTCAAAAAGACAATTAAAGGTCGCCTGGTACTATACCGAGGTGATGGAACTCGTGAATGGTTATTGCGAGAGGACACTGCAAGTCCAACTGCTTTGCAATAAGCAATCACCACTACTTGTGGTATTGATGCACACAAAGGTAGAGATATAATGACGATGGACGTGCCTAACGCTTTCATTCAAACGTATATGCCTGAAGCTAAGGAAGGAGAAGATTGTATCTACTGCAGTATATGCTACACTGGTCCGCCAATGGAGCACTAGCAAACACTGCTCGCGTTTAGCGCAAACGGACACCTGTGACGTTACTATAGAACAGTAATCACAAGGGTCAACTGGACTAGTAATACAAATGTATGTCTGGGCCGCGTACGTACGTCTACTGTACACATGATGAAGCACGGTTTTAGATCTTCTAAGAGGACTCATCACCATCGTAGAAGATGAGTGCCTTCTGTAGTGAAGACTCAATGTAAATGCAAAGTAGCTGATGCTATTGCAGAGAACACATGGTACTATGCTACAGTACTTCTACATATGCTTCCTTGCCACCTCAGCACCACATCAGCTCCACATCACATCCAATTTCATTCCTAGAATAATCTCACAATATTTTAGAGTTACCCCTCATCACTCCTATTACATTCCATCTTCGTACATACGACACTACATGAAAATCACTGGCATGATGGTCCAGATATTGATTGACCTGGCCCCAGAGTATCGCGAATATGTTGTATTAGGCGGAAAGTTATCGAACCAAAAATGATGCATGCAGCGTGAATTTTTCCACGCTGGACAGTTACTTCCGGGTACCCCTTGAGCTGCATCCATTTTGCATCAAGTGTTTAAAGGATGTGCATTGACAACAAGAATAATCGTAAAACCTTGATGCCTTAAAATTAATTGTGTTGATGTGAGAACATCCAAGCAAACTATCGCTCAACGTACGCATAACGCGCACGTACAAATCGCTAGTGTTGTTGGCTTCAGTCAGCGAGCCAACCAGTCTCAGGTATGTCTGCCTGGCCTTAAAACACTCCTCTCAAGCTGGAAATGCGCTAAAGCGTAACAGATTGCAAATGGGGCAAGGACTTTGTTTCAAGGGTTGGACAAACAGTTCACAAACAAGGATTTCAACGAAACAGGGTACGTGGTTCGGTCAGGGCTGGAGACCTACATCCCCCAGTACATGGATATATCGAATCATCGATCAATATCATAGGCATATCGAATCACACATCGATAAATATCAAAACATAGAAATATTGAATCACCGATCAATATCATAGATATATCAAATCACACATTGATCAATATCATATATATCGGATCAATCATCAATCCTTTTCATAGCATAGAAATATTGAATCACAAATCAATATCTCAATATACATCTTGGATCACGCATCAATCCTTTTCATAGATACGTATCAAATCACACATTGATACATATCAAGCACATCAATACATTGACATACAATGATTTACCGCCCATGGACTTGGTGAAGCAGGCTCATTCTTCGCCATAGAGCAGTCATCAGTCAAATCAACGTCACTTTCATGAGTGTTGACCTTTGACCTTCGCCGTTCATGTTTTGTAGCTCTGTTACGGATGAAGTAATGGGCAATGGACTGTGACTTCTTCATTCGGGAGTTGGGAAAACCTCCTGTCATAGCAAACACAGACTTGTTCTCAACAGAGATAAAAGTAGCGCCAAGTACAGGGATTCCTTCATCCTCAACTCATACAGTAAGCCAAGAAGACATTCACAACAAAGTCTCAATGCTCAAGCCACTTCCAAAACTGCTGGGGGCAACAG
>CAKOGP040001873.1:0-15259 GCA_933822405.4 Cylindrotheca closterium | reverse complement strand
CGGAAGAAAGCGGTCGAACCAATGGACTCAATAGTGACTCCATGAACGACGGTAGGGCGACCGTCATCTCAGTATTGCACCAGCAACCTAAGTCCGATCTACACATATCGAACTTGTGTGCAAGTATTGACAGAAAGATAGAGTTATTTCAATCCCATTGCCATTCGGTTGTATTGGTACAAACCGTACACGTGTACTGGGTATTGATCGTGCAAAGTTTTTTGCTCGGCTCATTCAATTCAAAAGAATAATACATCATTGTGAGATCAAGTTTTGTGAAATACTTGTAGCCAGAACGATGCGCAACAATATCATCAATCAAAGGCAAGGGGTATACTTTACGCTTGACATTCTTGTTCAGCTGTCGGAGATCGCTGATCCATCGCACCCTACCGTCCTTTTTTGGAATGCTGAATGTTGGCGACGCCCATCTGACGGTCCTGTTCGTTCAAGGACTCCAATCTCTTGTAGATGCTTCAACTCTTTGAGGAATACAGGTTCATGTTGCTTCAGAACAGAATACGCCTTCTCATGCTTGTAATGGCCAAGTTGACCATTGAAAATCTCGTCTGTATTCTTCAACGCTTGAGCCAAAAGTTTGCGCTGATCTTCAGTTAGATGCTTTTGCTTGTCAGCAACTTCAGCACCTGAAGTAGCTTCATATTTTGCATCCATGATGAAGGCATCATCAGCATCATCATCATCGTGGATATCCAGAACATCATGATCCAATGCCATTGGATAGCCATTGGATAGTTGGTGTGGTTTTGCCAATGATCTGGAGCCTTCATTGGAATGAACTGAAAATTGGATATCCAAGCCCATTTCGTGTAGAAGGTCAAATCCGATTATGACGTCATGTGGACAAGTTGGCAAATTGAAGACATTCGCCTTGACACCGTCGACACCTGCAATTCTGTGGTGTTTGTCAAATTCGGGAAAGACTTACTCCGTCCAGCAATTTTACACATTTGTCAGAAACAAAATCACCAGCAACAGCAGTGCACTTCTTTGCATTTTGAATACTTTGTACCTTAGCATTTTTAGGAATCGCCCTTGCATTGACCATCGTATGTGATCCTCCTGAATCAAATAATACTCATAAAACGTTTGCACTTTCAATTCCTCCAACTGTCTTCCAAATCACCAAAGATGTAGGTGAAAGTCTCTTTTTTCTCATTAAATCCTCCATAGAATTTACGTCTTGTTTTGGCGTAGGCATACGAAGCAAAGAATCATTCAAAAGAAACTCCTTTTCATCTTTAGTCATGGGACCATCTTCATCATCAAATTTTTCCAATGCTGAAAGAAACAAAGACAAATCAGGTTCCAGAAATGAATTAGGAAGCTTAGGAAGCTCTGTTAGTTTACAAGTATTTTTGGGTCAGTAATGCTCTTCATGAAAGGAAAACGGCGAATCTTCCTGTGCCTCCTGTTCTTCAGGATACTATTCTTCTTGTTCACAGTTGAATTGAACATTCCATTGCTGATTTTGTTCAGCTTGATAATATTGTTCCTGATGCTGGTACTGCTCGGCACTTGGCATTCCACCATAAGACATTCCGTCTTGGTTCCATTCAGGAATGCTGCCTTCCGCAGCACAGCTTTCAGCTTCTTGATTGTAGTGCCACTCAGCATAGTAGTTTTGACTTTGTTGTTGCTGTGATTGGCCTCTGCCTTGATAGTTTCGTCCTGGCTGAAAGCGGCCAGTTTGGGAGCGTCCACTGTGCTGGCCATTGAATCCACGGCCTCTGTCACCAATGTTGGGGTGTCCTGGCTGAAATCGTCCTTGGTTTTGTTGCTGGGAATTGCCTCCACGTTGAAAACTTTGTGAATTCCGTTGAGAATATCTTGGAGAGTTTGAGGGTCTTGGATATGGTTGATAACCATTGCTTGGTTGACCATGCCCACGACCACCACCAAAACGATTTTGGTGAAGGCCTCTACCGCCTGAGCGATTACCAGGTCAAGTTCGACGGTGAGAACACTCCTGCATAAGTTTCTTCCTGTCCACTGTTCTTTTCTTCTGTGTCATCCAACTGACAATATCTTTCCATGTAATATTATTGTCAATCACCGGATCATTTGTTTGACTTGATAAAATCTCCCTGCCAATCAATTGGAAAGGAGCGAAACAGTACCAGCTTTCTCTTCTGAATTTGACCCGGATCGTTCTCATTGTTCACGTTGGAACAATTTCTAGGAAGCATATCATGATACATAAATAGAGTTTTCAAGCGATTTGCGTGAATTCCAATTTCAGTATTATACGGTTTGCGAATGTGGTTGGAAGTATCAAAGAGATACATGTTCGCCTGATACTTTGGATTTTCACCACTGTATTTGCAAATGAATTCATCGACAGAATCTTCAAAGTCCTGAACTGAGTTCCCATGAGCATCAGAAATCCTCTGATAGGTCATGTGCGGTTCAGCAGTGAGGAATTGCTTGAACAAGGCCTTCTTTTGACGACCCTGATTGAGTCCCCACTCTGAAGAGATGTTGCGAAAGGATTGAATGGACCTGAGGAGTGGTTCAACATTCTTTCCACTTGCACCATTCCAAACTTCAACCTTTCGCTTGCGCTCAAAGTTGTTGTCGAAGAAACTGACATACTGCATCACTGGATTAGTGACTTCCCTGGCCTTGTATGCCAATGGAGAGTCGCCCTCATTGACAATGATGGTTTGACGGAGCATGTGCGTAGAAGCCATCGTAGAAAAAGTACTGGTGTGTAAAACTTGTTGTAAATCTGAAAGGATCGAGGTTTTTCGATCAAATCAAACAGCAGTTGCTTGTGTGTGAGAGAGTATACTCTTGTAGTCTTCAATCTAAGCCTTATGGCTATTCGAATAGTGAACCAGCCTAGAAGAAGAGATAGGAATGGGTCACAACAAAAGTTATAGAGTCTCTCAGAAAGCCACAGAAAAAAGGTGACATGAGAGTTAGACCTAAAGCTATCTCTGTACCTCCAGAGGGTCTAATCTAGTTCCAAGGTCACTCCAAGGTCATTACACTCTTCCCTTCTATGATCAGAGCCAGTCAATTGATCATACACTAAAGTCACAAGGCGTCCTTACATCCACTTGATCCTCCATTCAACTTCAGAGGTGGTTCTTGACGCAATGGGCGATGCAAGCATATCATCCATTAGACTTGATGGAACAGCACAAGCCGTCTGATGTTGATCCTCTCAGGATCGCATCTGTGCGCTGAATTTCCACTGTACCATTAGTATAAACATTTGTAATGGGATACGGGCCTCTGTACTTCGGATCCAACTTCCTTCCATCAGTATTCTTGATCAAAACTTCTCCACCAATTCTGTAATCAAACTCTTTTCGCTTTGCGTTCTGTCTTCTCAAGTTTTCATTGATCTTGTATTGTCTCTTTTGCTGCATAGAAAGTAGATCAACAATCACAGGAATGTTTAGTAACATGTCACAATAAAACATAGTCTCACCAGGAGTATTGTTCATCAAAGCTGTCGATACAGCACATCTCATTGCATGGTTGCAAGCAGCAAGAGCTTGCTTGACTTCTTCAACAGCGGCTTGAAAGTTTGGAGCAGCATTGTTGTATCTGGTGCGCAGAATGTTTGCCACTGTCAAATGCATTCGTTCACAGATCGCATTTGCAGTCGCATTCTTGCTAGTGGTTACGCCATCATGGATTCCCCAAGTAGCAAGTTTCGCTTGAAAGGCTTTGCCAATGAAATTGCCTCCTTGATCGTGAATACATTTGTATGGTCTCAGATATCGCAACAACCACAGCATTTTGAACACGTTTGCCACTTGTGTTGCAGTTTTATTCTTGATAAAAGCAAGTTCAGTGAGATTTGTCACAGGATCAATACAAGTCAACGCGGTGAATTCAAGTTCTCTACCGTTGACGTCAATTTTCCATGGACCAATCAAATCAACAGCAACGGAGAACCATGGAACCAAATCCGCGTGTTGTTCAGGTAACTGTCCGTATTGAACATTTGCCGCTTTATTGAGTTGGCAAATTTCACAATTGAATCGTTCAATTTGTTGCTTCAATCCAGGAGAATAGAATCGCTTTGCAATTGTAGCATACATTGACGTTTTTCCTCTGTGTCCAAGCACAAGGTGATACCAGGTGATCACATCATCAACCAAACTCAAAGGCAAGTAAATTCTCCAATTGTCTTGACGTGTAGGGTCGATTGGGTAGGTGATGATGAGCCGCTCGTCAATTGTCTTGATCTGGTAGTGCTGTGCATCGCGTTGAGCTCATTACATGAGCAGTTGGTCCTGAGTTTGATGTTGTTGAATGTGGCATTGTGATTGGGTTTGGCATCGTTTGTAGAGGAGGATGATTAAAAAAGGACTCTTCCATTTCGATGTTGTCAATGGTCAGATGTTCATAAATATCTCCATCTTGGCAACAGGAGATTTGACATTGAAAGGTACAGTTGAATTCGGCTTCTGTTGGTGGTGCAATCAAATCATTTTCCTTTACTAGAACATTATCTTCAAACGTGTAGATTTTGTCTTTGGGATCAACAGAAACCTGTAATTTATCAAACGCAATCAATTTACCCTTTTTGTACTCTTCCTTTCACACGGTTTCTCCATTCGCGGAAGCCGAGAGAAGCAGTCGGCAATCGAGTCATCTTTTCCAGGCAAATAGACGAAATCTGGGCCAAATTCTTCAACAAACATACGCCAACAAAGAACTTGTTGTGTGTTCAACTTTTGCATTGTGAGATTTTTATGAATAGTAAAAATAGTTAATTTTCCAACGTAGACCGCAGGCACACTGTTCGATTTCTTTGACTACATTGTGTTACAGACGGACAAAGGCCGAACGGCCTTTGACCGTCAAAAGTTGTTGTCGATGCGCCCAGGCAAATGATGCCCAGTTTATCGACTGAGATTGAATTCACCCACTTGTGTTGTGGTAATTCAATTTTTCTCTCCCAAACCTCACCCGCCCTGTTGGGCACCGCCTCCATTCTACCATATCGGCGGTGCCTGGTAGGAAAGCAGATCTCAGTAATACCGCACACGGGATTTCTGAGATTGGTCGAACGAATCGAGTCTATTACTCGATCAGTTCGACCCGCTTCACACCACAACCCACCAGCTACACACCAAGACAAAATACTACGAACACACACACGGAGGACGGCAGTAGGCTATCTTAGATAGGGCACCATATACCATAGACCAAAACTCCTTCAAACAATGTACAACAGCCAACATTTCTTTTTCCATCACAGAGTAATTGCGTTGTGCAGCATTAAGCTTACAACTCCAGTAGGCAACTGGTTTATGTTCTTGCATGATCACAGCGCCCATTTGGTAGTCCGACACATCAGTATAGATTTCAAAGGGTTTGTTTGGATTGGGGTAGCGCATCATGACATCGCTAGCCATGATAGCTTTCATTTCAGCAAAAGCTTTTGCACATTCATCAGTCCATTCAAACATTCCTTTGCCTGTGAGCTCTGTAAGGGGTTTGAGAAGATGAGATCAACACGGCCAAATGTGGCGGTAAAAGGTAACAGCACCAAGAAATGCAAGCAATTCTGTTCCATTTGTAGGCGCTGACATCTTGAGGATGGCATCAATCTTTGTCTTCCACGGCTTGACACCTTCAGGAGTCAACCAATGGCCCAAGAAGTCAGCCTCTTGGACACACCACTCGCACTTCAAGGGATTGATTTTGAACCCGGCAGCTTGTAGTTGCTGCAACACTTCTTGGATCAAGGCCATATGTTCTTCGTAGGACTTGGAGAACAGGACAACATTGTCAATATAGATTTCAACACCTTTTTCCTTTAGGTCGCATAGAGTTTTTTCTATATAGTATCGGGCAAAATCAGGAGCCAGTTTCAATCCCATTGCCATTCGGTTGTATTGGTACAAACCGTACTGGGTATTGATCGTGCAAAGTTTTTTGCTCGGCTCATTCAATTCAAAATAATAATACATCATTGTGAGATCAAGTTTTGTGAAATACTTGTAGCCAGAACGATGCGCAACAATATCATCAATCAAAGGCAAGGGGTATACTTTACGCTTGACATTCTTGTTCAGCTGTCGGAGATTGCTGATCCATCGCACCCTACCGTCCTTTTTTGGAATGCTGAATGTTGGCGACGCCCATTCTGACGGTCCTGTGCGTTCAAGGACTCCAATCTCTTGTAGATGCTTCAACTCTTTGAGGAATACAGGTTCATGTTGCTTCAGAACAGAATACGCCTTCTCATGCTTGTAATGGCCAAGTTGACCATTGAAAATCTCGTCTGTATTCTTCAACGCTTGAGCCAAAAGTTTGCGCTGATCTTCAGTTAGATGCTTTTGCTTGTCAGCAACTTCAGCACCTGAAGTAGCTTCATATTTTGCATCCATGATGAAGGCATCATCAGCATCATCATCATCGTGGATATCCAGAACATCATGATCCAATGCCATTGGATAGCCATTGGATAGTTGGTGTGGTTTTGCCAATGATCTGGAGCCTTCATTGGAATGAACTGAAAATTGGATATCCAAGCCCATTTCGTGTAGAAGGTCAAATCCGATTATGACGTCATGTGGACAAGTTGGCAAATTGAAGACATTCGCCTTGACACCGTCGACACCTGCAATTCTGTGGTGTTTGTCAAATTCGGGAAAGACTTACTCCGTCCAGCAATTTTACACATTTGTCAGAAACAAAATCACCAGCAACAGCAGTGCACTTCTTTGCATTTTGAATACTTTGTACCTTAGCATTTTTAGGAATCGCCCTTGCATTGACCATCGTATGTGATCCTCCTGAATCAAATAATACTCATAAAACGTTTGCACTTTCAATTCCTCCAACTGTCTTCCAAATCACCAAAGATGTAGGTGAAAGTCTCTTTTTTCTCATTAAATCCTCCATAGAATTTACGTCTTGTTTTGGCGTAGGCATACGAAGCAAAGAATCATTCAAAAGAAACTCCTTTTCATCTTTAGTCATGGGACCATCTTCATCATCAAATTTTTCCAATGCTGAAAGAAACAAAGACAAATCAGGTTCCAGAAATGAATTAGGAAGCTTAGGAAGCTCTGTTAGTTTACAAGTATTTTTGGGTCAGTAATGCTCTTCATGAAAGGAAAACGGCGAATCTTCCTGTGCCTCCTGTTCTTCAGGATACTATTCTTCTTGTTCACAGTTGAATTGAACATTCCATTGCTGATTTTGTTCAGCTTGATAATATTGTTCCTGATGCTGGTACTGCTCGGCACTTGGCATTCCACCATAAGACATTCCGTCTTGGTTCCATTCAGGAATGCTGCCTTCCGCAGCACAGCTTTCAGCTTCTTGATTGTAGTGCCACTCAGCATAGTAGTTTTGACTTTGTTGTTGCTGTGATTGGCCTCTGCCTTGATAGTTTCGTCCTGGCTGAAAGCGGCCAGTTTGGGAGCGTCCACTGTGCTGGCCATTGAATCCACGGCCTCTGTCACCAATGTTGGGGTGTCCTGGCTGAAATCGTCCTTGGTTTTGTTGCTGGGAATTGCCTCCACGTTGAAAACTTTGTGAATTCCGTTGAGAATATCTTGGAGAGTTTGAGGGTCTTGGATATGGTTGATAACCATTGCTTGGTCGACCATGCCCACGACCACCACCAAAACGATTTTGGTGAAGGCCTCTACCGCCTGAGCGATTACCAGGTCAAGTTCGACGGTGAGAAACTATTGAAGTACAAAGTTTTTTACACGTACGATCGGACTTTGATCGTGATGTCAGGATTCGACACAAGTATGCCGGACGCAAGTCTGTCGGACAATCTGTATCCACTTAAAAAGGGAATGACCCTATACAAGTGAGATATCGATTTTGTTTACGATATAGTAGGGAATAATATAAGATGTCCCAAAGTACTGCATTCAACACAGGATCCTCGTAGAAGTCGAATCGAGTTCTGTAAACAAGGGATTTTCCAAAGGAAAATTGTTGAACTTACTTTTGTGGTTGAATCATCAATTCAAGCGAAACATTAATCAAATAGGAACAATTTCACACAAAGTATACCTAACACAGGAGAACTATTGTCGTGAAAGTGTTGTATAGTTGATTACAAATTTAGATTGCAGAGAGTTTGTTCTGAGCGCTAAAGGCACTCACGATAGAGCACATTTTGCTTTATTATAACATTCAATCACAAAAGGCAACAAAACAAAAATCCGTCAAGAACAGCACTGCCTTATCTACAAAGGAGTGAGTGATTCGTTGACGATGGGACATTCTTCATCCGGTGGTGGAAGAGGACGTGTGACTCCTCAGAAAGTCAAGAGCAATTCAAGTTCAACAGTTGTGAAACATCTATTTTCAACAAAAGATGAAAACAATGGAAAGGCAAGATTGTCATACAAAGATGCCAAAGAAAGAGCAATTGACTACATCCAAGCTTCCGGAATGAAGTGCTCCAAAGACATGGTGAAATCGATTCGCGATGAGAAGTCAATCGACTTCAATGCGATTGCTCCAAGATTGAACGCTCCAACTCAAACTGAAGCTGATGCCAGAGAAACAGAGATGGCCCAAAACAAGATTCTCTATTCTGCAAAGCTCGATGAGAACATGCAAAGATCAGCCTACTTTGAGACAAACAAGAGAACCGTCAAATCAAATATCATGCTGAAGTTTGTGACAGAGGCGATGGATATCAAGCTTCGAGGTGAAGCCGATTTCACGACTACTCTTGAAGATCCAATCAAACTCTTGAAACGTATTGAACGATTCACGAAGAAGAGTGCTGATGCTGAGTATGACTTTTTGGATTTCTGGGAAGCCAATCAAAAGTTCTTTGCTATGAAGCAAGGAACAACCGAAAACTTGATGCATTTCAAGGAACGATTCTTGAGACAGGCTGAAGTCCTACAAGATCTATATGGCGTTGCCTGGTTCCAAAATTTTGCAGTCAAGAAGAAAGCGTATGCTGCTATTGCTAGCACCAATACTGCTGCTCAAAACAAGTTCAAGGATGATATCTTTGAAGCCGCTCTTGCAACAGGATTTCTGTGCAACTGCGATTGAACGAGAACAGCTCCTCTGATGCTTGATCTTCAGACGAACTATTGCAGGGAAGTGGATTATTATCCAAAGACGGTCAGCAAAGCACAAGATATGTTGAAGATTCACATGGATGTGATTAAAAATTCGGGAGTGAACCTCTACCAAGGAAAGGACCAACCTAATAAAGTTAAAGGCAAAGGGAAAGGAAAGGGAAAACCAAAGGATGGAAAGAAGGCAGCATGTTATGTGTGTGACAACGAAGATCATATGTCTCCAAAATGCCCAGACAGACTGCTACCAAAGATCCAATGGAAGAATCAGGATCAATATGTCGACTATGGGAAGAAGCTCAATCTTAACCAGATTGGAGCAACTGTCCCAGCTACTGTTCCAGCTATAGTTCCTGGAGTCTCAGCATCCACAAGTGGAGCATCAAGTGCTGTGGGAAGCGTTAACACACCTTTGCGACTTGCTGGTACTACAGGTAATCAAATGATGCAAGTTCCTTTGGGAATGCAGCTCATGCAGATTCCAACTCAAGGTGGCGGCACTGTTCGTGTCCCTTACTCAATGAATGCTAATGGTGAGATTGCGTTCAGTGGAATGCAACTCAGCCGACAAGGCTTCAGTGGGGCTCAAGTGCGCCAAGGATTCGATGCAACTCAAGCTCGAACTCCGCAAGCTGTGAAAACTGGATATTTTGATACGTCAAATGTCTTTCACGATGCTATCAAGGAAAAGGATGAGAATGGCAATGATGTCTACCTTATTCCATGTCCTGCTGGTACGACAAGGAAATGTCAAACTTCAAGCCAACTGGCACTATGCTAGTGAAAATGAAGATGTGCCTGATCTTGCTACTGAAGCAGATCGAGGTCTGCAGTTTATCCAAAGCCACAGAAAGGAAAGAGATCCATTTGGGTTGTACGATCATGTCATCATGGACAGTGGTTGCACAAACACCACCATTTGTAATGGTGAGCTCATACATGGACTCCGTCATGCTGAGAAGGAACTTGATATGCACACTACCGTGGGCAGCAGAGTTCTTGACGAAGAAGGTTTTCTAGGAAGATTTCCGCGTCCAGTTTATCACGATGAAGATGGAATTGCCAATGTACTTACTATGCGCGAGATGATTGCTGCGGGATACCGCATTACTATGGATACTGATGTTGACAATGCCTTTATTGTGCATTGTGATGGAAACAGAAAGATGCAATTTGTGAATCGTAAGGGTGTGAATGTGTTGGAGCAACTTGGAGCAAATGACGAACCAGGTGCCAAAGAGACAAGTGCAATGTACCGTCGCCAGTTAAGCAACTTAAATAATCAACCCCATTTTGAACTTTCTTCAAACAAACAGAATGGATATGCTGGACTTGGGATGACCTCCAAGATGGCAACTGTTCAAAAGAACAAGGAAGGATTCACTCCAAGACAAGTCAAGGCTGCAATGGACGTGAGACTTGCAATGCACACACTCAATGCTCCAAGCACCAAAAATCAAGAACTGTCCTATCACTGAAGAAGCAATCAATCATGCCAAAGCAATCTTTGGACCTGATGCATCTACATTGAAAGGCAAGTCAACAAGACCAACTCCGAAGAAGATGTACGACGACTTCTTCAGTCCACCAGAGGAATTGTATCAACACAATCGATCTCTTACCGTCTGTATTGATCACATGGAGATTGAGAATGCTAAGTTTCTCACCTGCATTGATACCACTGTGCGTTATTGCTCATGTATTCCTATGCAGAAGCTGAAGACTGACCCTATATTTGAAGCATTGGATAAGATTTTCCGCCTCTACAACAAGGAAGGCTTTCAAGTCAAGACGATCAAATGTGATTGGGCATTCAATCCTCTCACGGATGACATGCTAGACGATATGGGTGTTACTATTGACCCAACTGCAGCTGGAGACCACGAGCCTACCGCTGAGCAAAACAATAGGACGTTGAAAGAAAGAGTCAGAGTAGCTCTTGCCCAATTACCCTACAAAGTGGTCCCAAAGGTGATCACTGAATGTCTTGGACGTCAAGCCGCCGAGCTATTGAATGTCATTCCCCAGAAAGACAGTATCTCATCACATTTCAGTCCGCAGCAACTCATTGATAATGTCAATATCATCTACAAGAGTGACATGGTTGCTGAACTTGGACAATATGTTCATGCAATTGGGACGGATTCCAGCAATTCGATGGAACCCCGAAGTATCAAAGCAATTTACATTGAACCTACAAAGGGACAACATACTGGGCACCAAGTGCTCAACCTCAATACTAAGAAGATGATTTCCCGACCCAAGGTCGTTGTACTACCCGTTACTGTCCAAGTAATCCAGCGTGTTGAAGCTTGGGCTGCTGCCAAAGGTGTTACTCCCATGAAGTTCTTTGATAAGAAGAGAGATTTGGAGACATTTCAAGATGGCGATCAAATCGCAGGAGTGGATGACACGGAACAAGGTTACTAAGAAGAAGCCTTTGATCAGGACTATGAACCTGAAGATGAAGATGAACGTGATTTCAATCTACGTGGACAATTCGATGATATCGATGACTCCGAAAGGAAAGAGCTCTTGGCAGATGCAGACAATGATGTCGATGATATGCCGGAACTCACTGTCAGATTCCAAGGGGATGATGACTATGAATCAGATGACGACGATTTGGGTGATGAAGGCGATGAAGAGGAAGAACCTATTGTGGCCGATTTGGATCACCATCAAAAAAATGTCGATAGAGGAACCGATGATATTGGGAGCCTCGTTACTGATCTGGAGGACCTACAAGAACCGCCAGAAGAAGAGATTGTATTTGAGCCTGAAACGCCTCAAGTAACAAACGTCACTCAATCTGGGCAAACATATGCGCAAGCTGCAATAAGAACAAGAATCGAGTTGCGACAAGACGCAAGCATCAAGAGAGGGAATTGGAACCGTTGAAGAACAAGTTAAAATCTGGTACTTGTACCAAAGAAGGAAGTTGCAGTACTAAAGACAGTAAAGCTATCCTTGAAGCACAGCACAATCTATGTTTCCAACAGATTGGGAACGAGATAAAAGCTGATTATGAAGAGCACAATGCTATTCTGGTCACTCATTGCATGATGCAGATCAAGGCCAAGTTTGATACTGAAGAAGGTCTGAACTTCATCCAACAGTATTACATCAATCAAGGACTGAAGAAGTTTGGTGACGATGGAAAGGATGCTGTGGATAAGGAATTGAGACAAATGATCCTGAGAGATTGTTTCACTCCCGAATTTGTTAAAGACATGACCGCGTCTGAGCGAAAGAAGGCCCAATCAGCGATGATGTTACTCGCGGAGAAGCAATTTGAAAAGACAATTAAAGGTCGCCTAGTATTCCGAGGCGATGGAACTCGTGAATGGTTATCGCGAGAGGACACTGCAAGTCCAACTGCTTCACAAGAAGCAATCACCACTACTTGTGTTATTGATGCACACGAAGGTAGAGATGTAATGACGCTGGACGTGCCTAACGCTTTCATTAAAACTTATATGCCTGATGCTAGGGAAGGAGAAGATCGCATCTACATGAAAATCACTGGCATGATGGTCCAGATATTGATTGACATGGCCCCAGAGTATCGCAAATACGTTTTTAGAGAATGGAAAGCGAGTAATCTATGTTCGGGTACTACGTGCTATATATGGGATGTTGCAATCGAGTTTCCTATTCTATAATCAGTTTCACAGTGATTTGGAGGCAAAGGGATTTGTTTTCTATCCGTATGACCATTGTGTTGCTAACAAAGTTGTTAATGAAAAACACCAAACTATCAGGTTTCATGTTGACGATCTTTTGTCAAGTCACATGGACCTGAAAGTGAATGACGAATTTGCTGAGTGGTTGAACATGAGATCTGGTTCGATCAAGGCATGCACAATCATCAGAGGAAAGATACACAGATATCTTGGAATGACTTTGGATTTCTGGGTGAAAGGAAAACTCAAAATACGCATGGACGACTATGTCAAGAACATGTTGGAAGTTCAACAAGGATTCAAAGCAGGAAACACCAGCTGGTAACGATTTACTGGAAGCTGGTAAAGGGAAGTTACTCAGTGCTGAGTACCGTCAGATCTTCCATAATACTGTTGCAAGGGGACTTTATGTCTCTAAGAGAGCTTGTTTGGATATCCATCCAACAATTACTATTCTTGCCTCGAGAGTTTGAGAGCCTACAGGGTCTGATTGGAAGAAGTGTGTTTGCATGATGCGATATTTGTTTTGTACATTGTTGTATCACCTGACACTTTCTGCAGACTCACTACGAGTCATGAAATGGATGATCGACGCATCATTTGCGGTGCATCCAGATTTCAAGAGCCATACTGGCGGCACTCTGTCCTTTGGAGGAGGTGCAGCTCAAGTGATGTCAAAGAAACACAAGCTAAACAGCAGAAGCAGTACGGAAGCGGAACTGATTGCTGTTGACGATGTTGTCACGATGATACTATGGACGAAGTTGTTCATGGAGTGGCAAGGGTATCCGATCGAGAAGAATATCTTGTATCAGGATAACAAAAGCGCGATTCTACTGGAAGAGAATGGTCGCAAGAGCGCGGGCAAAAGAAGCCGAGCTATCAATATTCGTTATTTCTTTATCACAGATCAAGTTGAGAAAGGAAATGTTAAGATTGAATACTGTCCAACTGACAATATGATTGCGGATTTCATGACTAAGCCATTGCAAGGTGAGAAGTTTCGCAAGTTCAGGGATCTATTTCTTGGTCCACAGGAATAGGTCAGACAGGTATGTATATGTTCAAAAGCAAATACAAAACAAAATAAACAGTGAATGAGAGCATGTCCCATTGCTGCCAATGGTGATTGTCACAATGGCAGGAGTGTATTGGGATATGACGAAATATGAGTTTTTACGTTCCGAAAAGAAACTATTCAAGTACAACGTTTTTGACACATAGGATCGGACTTTGATCGTGATGTCGGGATTCGACACAAGTATGCCGGACGCAAGTCTGTCGGACAATCTGTATCCACACAAAAAGGAAATGACCCTATACAAGTGAGATACCAATGTTGTGTACAATGCAGTAGGGAATAATACAAGATGTCCCAAAGTACTGCATTCAACACAGGATTCTCGTAGAAGTCGAATCGAGTTCTGTAAACAAGGGATTTTCCAAGGGAGAATCGTTGAACTTACTTTTGTGATTAATCATCAATTCAAGCCAAACATTAATCAGATGGGAACAATTTCACTCAAAGTATACCTAACACAGGAGAACTATTGTCGTGAAAGTGTTGTATAGTTGATTACAAATTTAGATTGCAGAGAGTTTGTTCTGAGCGCTAAATGCACTCACAATAGAGCACATTTTGCTTTATTCTAACAACCATTGCCACTCTTCTTTCCATTGTATTGACCATTACCTCGGCCTTGCAGCGATCTGCCTCATCCAGCATTTCTTCCATTGGATCCACGTCCAGTATTCTGAAATTGTCCACTCATCATGAGCAATCTTGGATATGGTTGATAACCATTGCTTGGTTGACCATGCCCACGACCACCACCAAAACGATTTTGGTGAAAGCCTCTACCACCTGTTCGATTACCAGGTCAAGTTTGACGGTGAGAACTCTCCTGCATAAGTTTCTTCCTGTCCACTGTTCTTTTCTTCTGTGTCATCCAACTGACAATATCTTTCCATGTAATATTATTGACTTGATAAAATCTCCCTGCCAATCAATTGGAAAGGAGCAAAACAGTGCCAGCTTTCTCTTCCAAATTTGACCCGGATCGTTCTCATCGTTCACGTTGGAAAAATTTCTAGGAAGCATATCATGATACATAAATAGAGTTTTCAAGCGATTTGCATGAATTCCAATTGCAGTATTATACAGTTTGCGAATGTGGTTGGAAGTATCAAAGAGATACATGTTCGCCTGATACTTTGGATTTTCACCACTGTATTCGCAAATGAATTCATTGAAAGAATCTTCAAAGTCCTGAACTGAGTTCCCATGAGCATCAGAAATCCTCTGATAGGTCATGTGCGGTTCAGCAGTGAGGAATTGCTTGAACAAGGCCTTCTTTTGACGACCCTGATTGAGTCCTCACATAAAACTCAGAAATCAAAAATCAAAAACTAAAAGGTAGAAGATTATTTTCCATGCACAGCACCAAAACAAAACTGTACCAGTCCTACGCGTTTTCTACGTAAAGGAAAACAGTTGTTGTTGCT
>CAKOGP040001872.1:0-15296 GCA_933822405.4 Cylindrotheca closterium | reverse complement strand
CCTAGTGTCTGAAGAAATGTCGATGTCCTTGCGATGTACTTTTTTCCCCGAAAATGAACCAGGTTAGCTTAAGGGCTGTCCCTGTTTTCACCCAAAAAAGGACGCGACATGAACATTACTTAACGACCCCAAAAATTCACTTAGAAAGAAATCTTGGTTTTACGCCGCGACCATGCCGGCGCGCTGTCCTTGACTCGTACTTTTTTTCGCCTGTATGGGGGGAAAAAAACTGACCGTGGAGGGGGGAAGGGAAATTTTGGTGGTTTCGTGTTGCGAAAGGGAACGAGGGAGAAAACAAGGGGAAAAACGGTTGAAGGAGGGACGAAACGGCCCTCGTTCCCTCAAATGCTCCCTCGTTCCCGAACTTCTCGTCAGCAGTGTTGTCCAACACATCAACACACACAAAACATTGTCTGTTGCACGTAGATCGTAGTTTGTCTGATTGTTGTTTCTTCGATTCCTCCTCAAATTGTATGTTTGTTGCCTTCATCTTTTCGTCTCCTTGGAGGGAGTAAAACTCCTCCCTTCATGCCATCAGTTGCTTGCTACGACTTGATGCTTGAAGGAAGATTTTTTGGTGACTACGTCGTCGCCGTGAGGCAAATAGCAATGTCCGCATGTTGGCCTTTGCGGCCGTAAAACCTAGCAGCTGTCTGGCATCGCAGTCTTGCCGTACACGAGAACCTGTGTCACTCTCCTGACCAGAGGCATTCTACATCGTTCAGAGGACGTTGCTCTCGCTGACATGTATGCATGTATAGTTGGTGGAGAACTATACAATAATGCATGCTTGTCACACTAATTCTAGGATCGCAAGATGGAGAATACAGCAATTAAAATAGATAAGTTTTACACTCTTTTTCATATGTCTAGCAGCGTGCAACGACGATTGCATCTTCTCCAGCAATAGAAGATTGCCAACATAACAATAATTTTGCATCTTCTCCAGCAATAGAAGATTGCCAACATAACAATAATTCCACACCTTCTCCCTGACGATTTTTGTAGTAGTTGAAATCCTTGGCTGATTGTTGTCTTCGATTTGACGTTGTTCTTGAAAGGTGGCCTAGTGACTGGAATTTCCGATCATTTCTCACAGTCTCCGTTCTTTTGCATAGAAGTATGCGTAAAACCATCAATTCTTGCCCAAATGTAGAACGAAAAACAATCGCTAGCAGCACCTAATATAGTAGTTGAAATCCTTGGCTGATTGTTGTCTTCGATTCGACGTTGTTCGTGAAAGATGGCCTAGTGACTGGAAATTCCGATCATTTCTCACAATCTCCGTTCTGTTGCATAGAAGTATTCGTAGAACCATCAATTCTTGCCCAAATGTAGAACGAAAACAACCGACAGCAGCGCCTAATATAGTAGTTGATATCCTTGGCTAGTTGTTGTGTTTGATTTGACATTGTTCTTGATTGATGGCCATGTGACTGGAATTTCCGATCATTTTTCCCAATCTCCGTTCTGTTTTATAAAAGTATTCGTAGAACCATCAATTCTTGCCCAAATGTAGAACCAAATCGATCGTTAGCGCAACCAAGTATATCTAGTGAAGTCCTTGGATGGTTGTCGTGTTTGATTTGACGTTGATCTTGATTGATGGCCTTGTGACTTCAATTTCCGATTATTCTCCCCAATCTCTGCTCTGTTGAAAACAAGTATTGGACAATCAATTCAATTCTTGCCCGAATGTAGAACCAGATCGATCGTTAGGACCACCTGGTATTGTTGGAGGTTTTGCTGGCTGATTGTAGTTGCATAGTTAGAATTTGATAAACAACGGCATTGTGAAAACGTCAATAAGCAACACGTCGGAAACTCGTCGGAAACTCGCGTCTATCAACGGCTACGTCAGCTCGTTTGTCCTTCGCTCGGATTGGGAGGGGTATGTAGAAGATAGTAGAGATGGCGGTAATGGTGTAATGAGTGGCTATTTACTGAAGCCCACTCCACATGCCAAAGTGCCGACCGTTTGATGGAAGGTCGGCCCAGAGGGTGGGTGTGGTGGGAAACTTTTTCTATTCTATGCCTAGTCAACGTTGACATGTCTTACAACTTCGATCCTGATGCGTTAGGAAGGAGAAAAGACAAGAATATGCGATCGCTGTTGTTGAGGACTCGCTGCGGGATCTCTGCTGCGCGCACCGCGCTCGTTCAATAGTCACTTTGTTCTTCGCTCCGTCCACCTCCCCCACTACGACGTCTATCAACGGCTACGTCAGCTCGTTTGTCCTTCGCTCGGATTGGGAGGGGTATGTAGAAGATAGTAGAGATGGCGGTAATGGTGTAATGAGTGGCTATTTACTGAAGCCCACTCCACGTGCCAAAGTGCCGACCGTTTGATGGAAGGTCGGCCCGCCATCGCCGCCAATGGCCCACGTTGGTGGTGTCGGGGTGGTGGTGGGAAAGGATGGAATCAGTACATTGGGACAAGGTTCTGGCCAGGATGAATAGCGTATTCGCCGCCTTGAAGCATCATGGAGGCGAAGCCTTGCATAACTGGTTGGGCTTGGACATGGAGGTAGCGAAGCATGGCGTCGCTTTTCCAGCGTCCAATGAGTTGGATGGTGTTGCGATCGACGTTGGAGCAGAAAAGGGAACCGAGGTCGGCGCCGCAGGCGGCTGTAGCTTGGCGTGATGTAGTGGTGATGTCGGCCGATTTTACGGAGTAATGGCGGCTGTTTTGGAAATAGGTTGCAATGATGGTGTGCATGTTTGCAGTATGTTGTCGGAGATGGAGGATACGGCGGATCATGGAGCGGACGGGGCAGAGGACATCATGGCCGCTCTGACCGTGACAAATGACTTCGCCACGGACACCATTCTTTTGCGTGGTGAATGTAAGGGCAACACTGGTGGCAGCCCATAATTCAGCAGGTGTAGTAGTGAGAAGGTCAAGGTGGCGTACGCCGACTTTGAGCTGAACATCAAGGAACCGGAAAGGTGTGTCATCGTTTGTGGTGCCTGTGTATTCGCCGGGGCGGAGGAGAAAAAAGAAAGCCACGATGATCATGTCAGAAATGGCCTGAACTTTGCAAGGTTGATTTCGACTTTGGTTGGCGATATACTTAATGATACCGACTGGGATGGGTTTCACCCGATGAGGCGGTGGGTCCTCTCGGGTGTAGGCCTTTAACATCCGAGTCAGGCGGAAGTCAATGGAACCCGTGCTGTCTTTCCGAGCATCCCTGGCCCCCATGCTGGCCATCGTCTGGCCCACCGAGCGTATGGCGTTCGAAACCGTGCCTTTCCTGGTCGACGGCGGTAGCGTGTGGCAAAGACTTGGAGAAATTGAACGGGATCAGGGACGCGGAGGAGGGGGTCGAGTCCAAGTTCTTCACAGAACTTGGTCCAAAGCTCCCAGTGCGCGTCAGCAGTATCTTGAGTTCCTCGAACGACACCCTTTCGTACTGTTTGCTGGCTAATATCGAGATCACGGCGGAAAGAATCGGCGGCCGAACGTGGTGCAGCTCCCAGCAATTCATCTGTGGATACGTAGAGTTAAAATAAGCGAGGAACGCAGCGTCAGAGAGGTGCCACAGGCGTGACGCGTCGTCACTCATTTTATTCAGGAGTCCTGGGAGATAGTCGTGGAACGGTACATAGCGGAACACCCGTTGATGGTGGGACTGGAGGCGAAGCAGGGCGGCAGCTGGTCCTGTCGTAGTGGTGGAGCCTTTGCGCTGCCAAAATTGGGCAGCTGTGTTGTCGTGGAAGCTGTGGATGGTGTGCTCCCGAGCATCGGCAGCAGTAGTGACGACATCGTGTTGGCACACTGTGGCAGACAGTTCCAAGTCGCCAATGCTCAACGAACCCCGTGGATTGTCGAAGGTTATCAATTTTGATTGGACATGCTTGGGGTAGCGATGCCGCCAGAGTATGGGTCGCAGACCAGAGGGAGTATTGAGAAAAGCAACACCGCCCATCCCCGTCCCTGAAGCGTCTGTAGTTCCAATAACACTCGGATCTTGAGGAATGAGCTTGGCTATCCTGGTGGGGCGGTCAGCAAGGGTTGTGGACAGCTGACGGAAATCGTCCAGGAATTGGTGAACCATGGCGTTCAGGCGAAGGCGATGGTCCGGGGTTTCGGTTCGAAAGGCTTCTTGAAGTGGGCTAAACAGGCCGCGTGCACCTGGGATTCCAATCACCATGGATCGCAATTCACCCAGCAACCGATGCCAGTTCTTGGCACTGATGCGCTTCTTAGTGGGGCCAATGCCGGCCAGGATGGTTTGCAGCCGTTCAATTCGATGTGGCGGGAGGCTGATGGTTTTGTCAACAGAATCCAGGAGCCATCCGAGTACCACATTCTTGGTAGACCAGCTGGCGTCGCCCTTCTTGAGCTTTTTGACGGAAGCCGGCTCTTGACAAAAGGGGAGGTCTCCGGTGGAGTCCCGAGGTCGAAAAACAGTGTCGAGCACGTGAAGAAGAGTGCGCATGGCTTGACGACGGTCGTTCTCGGTACCTTGGACCAAAGAGATGAAGTCATCAACGTAGACGTCAGCGTAACGCATTGGCCGATGGAACCGGGGTTGATGGATGGGCTTGGAAGGTGGCGTGGCGATGGGGTCATCCACACGGTGGGTTGTCGGAGGTAGGCTGGAAGCAGGCTTCTGAAGTGCTGGTGGACACAGGGCAAGGTCTTCTAGGCGATGAGGTGGCTCTTGGGGGCGCTGTTTGAGGCGTCGGTTCATCAGGTACGCTCCAGTTTCGGTGACGGCCGAGAAGTATGGTGGCGAATTGACCCAGCCCATAGGGAGGACCAGGGGAAAGGCAACCATGGCTTCTTCGTTGGGGTGTTGCGGGAGTAGGACAGCCAGATGTGGGACGGCATAAGGTGCCAATTGAATGCGGTAGAAACCATCGGCAATGTCAATCTTGGAGATGTAAACAGGCCCGTGCAGAGGGTTGGCTTGGAGGATTCGTTGTAGGATGCGGTGAAGGGCACGTCCGAATTGCATGGAATCTGATGGTGCGATTGGGACGGATTCTTGATTGATGCCAAAGAAAGAAAGGTCAACTATCAGTCTGGGCCGTCTGTCCCGTTGTGGAACGACGCCCAGAGGACTGAGTCGCAAGTTCTGTAGATGCCGCACGAGTCGATAGGGTAGGATGGTCCAGAATTTCTTGTTGAGAAAATCAGTGAACTCTTCTCGGACGAAGGACACTTCATCTTTTGCAGACTTGTGGGGACCTCGGGCGACGGCGTTGTCTCGTCGTTGTGTGTTCCAAGGTAGTGTAGACATTGGTATTGGTGCGCCATGATTTCGAAGGTGATCGAGGAGGTGTGCAGCTGGATGTGCCAGATGCCTCACATTGGGCGCAATATCTGGATCTGATCCTCTTTGTGCCGTAGCAAACGTCTCCCAGGAGTTACTTCGCTGAAATTCATGAACGGCCATACGAATCTTCTTACCTAGTTCATCATCGTGGATGCGGAACTATTGTGCAGGTGGACTTGTGCTGAGGCGGAAAGGCGGAATTGTGGAAGTGGTTGGGAGACGAGGTACAGTGGCAGGTAAACTGGTGTTGTTATTAGTTGCCGCTGCCCCCATCACGTTGCTGGATGATGGAGCAGGTGGCTTAGATGGGAACCGTAGCTGTGGGTACCATCCGCCGAAGTTTCATTCTTCAGCATAAGCTTCCTTGCACCACGCGACAAGCTTTGCTGTGTCTTGTGCGGAGTGGGCCACATGGTCGGCCGCTCGAGGACACTTTTCCCAGCATTTTCCCTTGACGTGATAACCAACACACATTTGCACCTTGGTGCCACTGTGGGTGATCTCAGGCGGCGGAGATCCAGCTTTCTGCTCAGCCTTTGGAACAGCGGTGGCAAGGGCCAATTTCCGGAACTGGACGAGCTCTGGAACATGTGTGGAGTTCTTCACTTGGAGGCTGTTCTTTCCTTTGGATTTTTGGTCATCCTCGCCTGGCTTAATTCCTGCACCCTGTGGTGGAAAGAAACCATTGAAGAATGGAGGATACCCCACGGAATGAGGTGTGAGACTGGAGGCACCGGAGCTGTCAGAAGACATCGGGACCATGCCTGGGGGCATCATGTAGGGCAGGTATCCCCCGTTCCAGGGAGCTGTAGGTAATTGGGCAACTGGTTCGCTCCAGTAGTTGGCAGGAAGCGCAGCAATCCAGCTGTCGGAGCGCTGTCGGATCTGTACCAGGATGTCAACAAAGTTGGGCGGATCCGGCTGATAGGACATAGAGCTCTCCACTGACTGCCAGTAGTTAACCATGCGGACTTGTACTGCCCTCAAGAAAAGAGCCGGCTTTGGCTCTGGTCGTGGCAACTTGTCGAGTAGGGCAGTGAAGTTGGCTTCATCTCGCACGTATTGCTGTAGGAACATTCCGTACGCTCGTAGGAAAGGATGGCTGAATGGCAGCAGGACTTGCCACAAGGTTAGTAGGCCCATAAGATGACTTCGTGCCTTGGAGAAGGTGTCCGGGATGTGGACAGTAGGCTTTCTCAAGGCGATGGCGTCTTGTAGAGAGGCCCCTGATCCCCCGTGGACTTCCGCGTAAGCTGCTGCCCTTTCTCGGGCCGCCTTGGTCACTCCCACATCGGAGCCTCCATAGGACGGCAGGACAATAGAGAAAGGGTGAATTCCTTCTTCAAGGTCGTCAGTGTCGTTGCCACCGAGTTTCACCGCCTTCACTTTCTTCACCAAGTCCGGAGTGACAATGGGTACAATTCCGAATCCCCCTGTCGCTTCGCTGCTCGCTTGGGACCTGAGGGCGGTTTCCAAAACGTCGAGGTCGGCTTTCTTGGGCTGAGACGCCCATTCGGACCAGACAGGTGGGCACTGGCTAGTGTCTTGGACGTGGAGAACGCTGAGGAGCTTGTGGAGCATGGGACCAAAGAATTCGTCCACACTCTTGGGGGCCTTGGCCTTGGCGTCTCGTGCTGTCGCTTCGGTCTGGGCGTCCGTTTGGGTTCGGACCAGTTCGTTGACTGATTGCGCCAGGCTCTGCTGAATTCCTAGCATAGACGGAAGTGAAGCTTCCTTCAGGCCCGGAAGATGCTGTTCCAACAGCTCTCGGCGTTGCATCATCAAAAGGTCTATCAGGCAATGTTGTGGCAAGAGTTGGTGGAGCGCCCGCTCCTGCTCTAACCAGTGACAGTAGTAGCCAATTGGTGAGCTCGGGGCACTCAATTTCGTCTCCAGTGTTTTTGATGGCTGCTGCCAAGTCAATGAAACCCTTTCAAACTGGAACTTGGCGTCCCAGAATTAGATGCACATAGCGGTGTGGAAGAGGTATGTAGTGACGGGTCTTTGCTTGTTTGATGTTGGCATCCGTGTCCTGGAACGGTCCAATAGAGGTGTCGTCCGGATTGAGCTGGAGAATGTCCAGAGCTCGCTCCAGATCCTTTGGGACGTTTTCCTCTGTTCCAGTTCCTGGCGACATAAAGGCGTCCTGTGGAAATTCTACAGTGGTGATGGTGTTGGCCACCACATCGCCGGTGAACGCGTAGGTCTTTCCATCGCAGCGACTTGGGACCCCAGGCAGTGACTTGTAGAAGGCTGGTGCATGGACCAATAGATAGAACAAATTCCCATTGTCATTGATGAGCGACAGGTAGGCCATGGGATAAGCGGAGGTAGACAGTCCGGCGCTGTTGTACAACGATTGAGCAGGTGTAGGAGTGTCATAAACTCTGTAGGCTCGCATGAGCGCTTGGTAGTCTTGTTGATGGGGGTCCAAAGTGGTGTTGCCGAAAAATTCATGGTAAGCGGTCAGCTGTGGTGTTGGTGCTGCTGGTGCAGCTGCTGGTGCTGTTGGCGCTGCCACAGTCGGCGCCGTTGGTGCTGTTGCCGCGGCCATGATTACTTGAAACTTTTTCTATTCTATGCCTAGTCGACGTTGACATGTCTTACAACTTTGATCCTGATGCGTTAGGAAGGAGAAAAGACAAGAATATGCGATCGCTGTTGTTGAGGACTCGCTGCGGGATCTCTGCTGCGCGCACCGCGCTCGTTCAATAGTCACTTTGTTCTTCGCTCCGTCCACCTCCCCCACTACGATCAGAAACTTGTCGGAAACTCGTCGGAAACTCGTCAGAAACTCGTCAAGTGTCCGGACACACGTAAAAAAAGACGGGAAAATCGTAAGGACAAATGTCAAAAAAACCGGGGAGATGGGGGAAAACGCGTTTTAACGCGTTATTGGTCTTCGTTGTGACGGGCGACAGAGTGACCTCTCCTCCTTTTGGACTTCTTGAGTGTGCGGTTGGACAAAAACCATTTTTATTTTTTGTTACATCACGATGATAAATGCTCAATATTTCAGAGCACTATATTTTATTTTGCTATTGTATTCCTTTATATGTATCATCTTAATAAAACAGTACCATATATTATGTTTTGAAACGCCAAACACATGCATACCCGTTTCAATTTCAACCTGTGTAATTACAGCAATCGCAGTAAACACACCACGATGGCGGTGTTCTCCATGGCGGAACCTATTCTCCAATATTTGCCAGTCTTTGAATCGCCCATTGATTGTCTCATGCCTTGCCATGATCGCGTTCATCTTGGCCCTTTCGTGTTGTGGAATTGTGTTCTTGGTGATGACAGGGGCATTTTTATTGGTGTATCCGCCATCTGCGAGGTAATATTCGCCAGGCGCAAGCTTCCCATGGAGTTCCAATTTGACGATTTTTTTGTCAGTCCAAGTTCCGGCCTTGAAGGGACCTTTCACATGAACAATGAAGCCAGTCTTGATTGCGATTGCAACTTCATATCTCAGCGCAGCACATTTGAACTTATGGGAGCACCGCCAAGGATCAAATGGATAATACTCCACAGTACGAAAATCTGTACCATCAACAGAAACTTTAGCAGCGGCACTGCTTTCAAGCCTGTTCTCCCAAAGGATCTGGGTTGTTTTGAAACCATGCAAAATTGTCAGCCAAAATTATTTACTAGACTTCCACAAAGCAGCATTCAACTTGAAAATAGAACTTACCACCTTATCTTTCAACAACGCAACATAATCAATTACACACCAGATGTAATATCGATAGGTCTTTCGATCGCATCCAAGCAAGACAGCAGCTGATCTTTCTGTCATACAATGCTTCAAGAAAAATAAAGTCCACAGAAAATGCTTTGGTTTGATTTGCCAAGGAATATTCGTATGTTCTTGCAAATGTTCCCACACTTCCATTGCAACGAATGGCGTGACCTTGAACAGTGCAACAAAAGATTCTTCGGCGCACGCCCGTTTGCGGCCTCTTTTCCTCTCTCGACCAGAGAGAATGGCTTCTGAGATGGAGATGAGTTCGTGGACAGATACCATGTTGAAAAATGGTTGAAGGCTAGTGCATCCAGCGGTATTCAGCGACGAAAACAACTTGTGTGTGCAAAAAAAACAACTTCAAACAACAAAACGTCGTCAAAACGTCGTCAAAACGCCGTCATGTGTTTTTGTTGCTTTCACATTCTACGTGTGATGTCTGTAGGTATTGTACTGTCAAATTCTGCATTTCAGTGTCTCCTACGCCTTTCAAGGGTACTTAACAAAAAGGCTCATGTTTCATAAATGGGGTCGGGTATTTTTGAAAATCCCCGTATTTTTCCTACTGCCGCTACGTGTCGCCAATATCATCGCAGAATTTCCATCCGATGTGAGCAGGATGGGAGGGCAGACCAATAGTTTTTGAAAATCAAAAATTAAGCACTTTGAACCCGGATATGTCGCGATGTGATTTGTCGTGAGCTGCATTTTCAATTTTGCAAACGTCATTGCTCCAATCAACATCACCACAATCAAAAGATTGGCAACAAAGGACGTGCCGAAAACACCAGCCCCTCAACAAGTGCGACTAATCATGGAAGAAACGCATCGGAGTCAAGGATGAGACTGGTGCAGCACAGCCAGCTTCAAGAAAACAGCTCATGGATTATCAATCACCAGTCAACAAATCAGCGGCAGCATTTTACGGATTTGGCAAGAATCTCTCCTTCTAATAAATATCGACCTGGACCGGTACGGAGTGATCATGGACGGAACCTGTGTCTAAATCACTTGTTCTTATAGAAAGTGTGAAGCTTTGAAAAGAGAACGTGTTGATTCCAACATTTGATCCAAAATTCGCTTCGGTCGACATTCTTTGAAAGCAGCAGCAGCGGAGTGGGATTGTATCTTGCTACTGCACTGCTTACTACTACCGAAAGGAATGCATTTGATTATGCTTTACCATGTAGCTTATACAGCGCCCCCTGCATCTGGCAAAAAGCTTCACCAATTCATCAAGGAGTTGTGAGTACACTCAACGTCATGCTGGCGCCAAAGGCTATGTCTAATGCTTCTAACTTGCTTAATGTTATGCTTCATATTGCAGTTCCATCCAAGAAAGAACTGGATCCTCCATATTGATCTTCTCATTCACAAGGGATTCGAATACATGGCGCCTCCAAGCTCTGCCAATCAGTTTGGAATCGGAATGAGGAAGGCAACCGGTTGCCATCTTGCAACACGTAGTGAGCGCATGCTGCAAGGGTGTACACAGCGCCATCGTTTGATTCCAGGGCCTGGTTAGGTGAGTTTATTATCACGAAATCGGGATCATCTTCCTCAGCACCCAACATTTGTTTCACTGCAAGGAAATTATGTTGCCTTGAATACTCCAAGCTGTCAATAAAGATATACTTTCGTTTTTCTTCTGCAGGAAAACATTCATTGCAAGCAATGAGAGCTGCCCAATGTCCAGCATTCCGGCTTCCAAAGAATACAGGAAAGAGATTGACAGGGTGGCTTGTACGCGCCAGGTAAGATTCCACTTTCTTTCTTCCGTCTTGTGTCCGCCACATTCCCGAGTTTTTTGCCTTAACATTCCTTCTTTTCCCAGAGTAATGGCACTTTTGAACAAGGAGAGCAAGGTAAGCATTGACAATTGCATCGTTAATCATCACTGTAGATGTTGCAAGCGCCTTCATCAACGTTTCTTCGATGATGATCCCGTCACATGTGATGAATAGGTCGGAGAACGATTGGAGCCAGTGGATCTCCATACCAGCAATGCTGGTTTCAACAAAGGCAATGGCGACAGCAGCAGCAAAGCACGGCAGTTCTTCTCCTCATCTAAGCCAATGAAGAAAGTACGGCAATTCTTCTCCCCATCTAAGGAAGACAGTCCAAACTTGGTGCAAAGTGGCCCAGCCATCAAAAGAGGAAATTTCAATCAGATCCCTACTGCAAAGGATGTAGTTTTGGGCATTTTCAGAGATGTTGGAGCCTACTTTACCTTGTTGGCATACTAATGAGGATATGGTGCAGATATGGTGCCATTGTTTTTTCTTACTGTATCTAATTAGTTTCTGAGAAAACATTTTGATAAATTCCTACTAACCCAAACAAGGAATAGTGTATTGTAGCGTTTGACAAGATATTATTATCGCGGTATTAGTTTTGCAAGATATTTTGCAGAAGTCGGCTGACGTCCGCATAGTTTTTTAATTTAAATGAAGGTGTACCAGGTACATTACTTTTCACCATTTCTCCATACATTTTTCTGTCAAATCAAGCGTACGCAAGCCAGACGGACATCCAACCAAACAGGTTCGACTCATACGAACGAAAGGCAAGCCATATCGCGCCGGCATGTCACTTTGTGTCAATGTCAGATTTCCCTCTAGCGCGAAACCGTAGTGGCCGCCGTGGTGCAAATGAGACACGTGGTGCATTTTTGGGCTCATATTTTTTAAATGGGGTTGGGTATTTTTGAAAACCGCCGTATTTTTCGTACCACCTCTACGTGTCGTCAGCTTTCCTCATGAAATATCGTGAGATATGAATATGATGGAGGGAAGACCATTAGTTTTTGAAAATCAAAAATAAAGCACTTCTAACCCGGATATGTCGCTAGCTCTTTTGTCGTGAGCTGCACTGGTCCGAAGCATTTTGTAATATGTGTCATTGTTTTGCATCGACATCACATCAACTTCAAGCTTGCAGACAAAAGCCAAGGAACCGCAAAACAAACAAGCAGCACCACAACAGTTGCGACCTAGTGAGATAAAAATGACGACATGACAGGTGCCTGAAGCGAGAACGGCAGACTTCAGCACAACAAACAGCACTACAAGCGGAGAATGAATCATCAGCTTCACGCAAGCTGCGATAATACGCCAGCATTATGGATTTGGAGTCAGGTTTTTGTTGTTGTTGGAGATACATGCAATCGAACGAAAGGTCCTACGGATCGATAGAAGTGCAACCATCCCCCAACTTCGCGCTTGTTGGAAAGTGGTTTTAACAACTTGATCGCATCATATTGTGATTGAATCGACATCATCATGGAAAGGTCAATCAAGGCATGAGAGAGCAGTCAAATCTACCAGTTGAGATTATCGCTGCGATTCTAGTGAAGTATACACTTCTCTGAGGCTTGCGACAACGAGCCTGTGCAATTTGCTGATTATCTGGACCTGAAGCATCAATCGGCTTGTTGTTTGGGTAGAAACGTAAAGGGCGAACGCAAGGCTCAATTTCATCGCAAATATACTACATGTGTATGCAAAGATCGAAGACACAATAATCAACATTGGTTGAGAAAGATTCAAAAACGACAACAAACGCAGAATCCCGACTGGGCTCCGTTGTGGCCAATTTTTTTTCTCCAGGCCAGTGTTTTGAACGAAGCTGTCTACTATCGTATAGAAAGACGCTTGCAGAGTTCTTTGTGGAAAAAAATTCTGACGAGAGAATGAAATAAAAAAATGAGGGCTTGATTGATTCTGCCAGTGCGGAGACAGTGACTTGACTTGAACAATGACAAGACGACACTATACTACTGTTGAAGACAAAATTATAGTCAATAGAGAATCAAGCTAGATCTACTATTATACGTTTCCATCAACATGTAGCGCTAGTCATTCCGGTTTGCCAATATACTGTCACATTCTCTAGGAAGGCCAGAACTTGTTCAACTGGAGCTGCAGTAGTTTGGTTTGGTTGCGTCCATTCTGGAAAAGCAGGTTTGGGTATCAGATTGTAAGTGGCTGGTATAGAATGTTTTCAGTTTGCTTATTCTTTATATTTGATGATCCAGGACCATCCAATCTACCGGTAGAACTGGATCTTCCTGATTATTATTTTAAGCACGGGTGTTTCGCGAGTCTCTCATATCCCCTGAAACTCTCCCCTCATATATTTTGATTTGCTTTTTGAAAAAAATAGCCCGGATTTGGTTCCAGCTGACGACATGTACACGTACGTAGAAGCTGGTAGTCGTGAGCTGATTTGCAAACCCCATTTATCCGATATGTGCCAACAAAAATGCTAGAAAAGTCTCTATTGTACCACCAAAGTGTTTTGCAAACCGTCAAAAATTCGTCGTTGAAGCGTCAACGAAACGTTTTAAAACGTCGTAAAAACGTCAAAAAACCAGTCGACGACAAAGTCCCATACTTGGACCTCCGTTTTCTTGACAGCAAGAGTGTTGTTGCGCGTCTCTTCAGCGTCTCCACCTTTTCATTTCACCCAAGACTGCTGCTGCTTTGCGTTCCCAAGCTTTGATCGACACAGTATGGAGAATACGGCACGTAGACTTTGTCAAAACTCGAAAATCGGGAAAAAAACACAAACTTCAAAAGCCCGTAACTCAACACTGCGGCAACAGATTTTCAACTACTCAACTACTAAAAGTGTCCAAATGTAGTAACAACAACTGTGATGCAAGAAAACAGCTCTTGAAGTTTGTCATTTTTTTGAAAACGTTTTAAAATGTTTTGAGAACAGTTGCAACCATTTGCGGCTGGCTTTTAGATACTTATGGTGCAATCCCATTGATGATGACATAATCGTTTGCATATTTCCATGCAGTCATAGAAATTTGCGATGACTGCACCCAGGAAGAAGGTCACGTATGCACTGACGTGAATTCACATCAGAAATTCACGTGGTCCCAGACATGAGAATCTCCTGAATAAATCGAGGAAGGAAAATGGGAGGGAGAATGAGATTCTTAGGGAATTGTCGGAGGGAGCGAGATTTTTGAAAATCTAAATAGAACATGTTGGTCGTTTTTGGTGGGACACAACGAAGTCGACAAGACACTATTTTTTTTACAACAGACGAATGGCAATGCTTTACATAGGCTCATAGAATAGCACATACGATCTTTGCCAACCAACATTCTTCTGAAAGAAGCATGCCGAAACCTGAAGGTAAGCTGCCAGCACTAAGAAACGACCAGAAGCGCAGCGTCTGGGAAAGCCGTTTTGTGCCAAAGATCTTGACGCTGTGGAAATCAGGCAAAATTGGTCCAGAAAAAAGCCGTTGGTGATACAGGCAATTTTCCACAAGGAACTTTCAGAACCTTCTGGTACAAACTCCGAAATGAATTAAGAGATGGAAAAAAGAGGAGCTGGATGGTACTGTTGATCATTCTTGATGGAAGCAATGTCACCCGGCCCTAACATTACTACTATTCGGATGATTCTCAAAGCATACCTAACTGAGGACGATGTTGAAGATGATTAGCCCTTGACTCCTGCACCCAAAAGAGCAAAGATTCTAGGTGGTTCGCCCACAAGTGACGACATCGAGGCCGACAATACCTTCAAACCCACCACAAATTTTGTCCCCTTTGTTAACAATAATGGTGACCACATGCTCGCGGCTGAAATGCTTCTGCCTTCTGGCTACTACAACAACAAAGAGAGGTACTGGGTTGAGCTTGATGGTGATAAGATCATTGTGACCATAAAGATGCCGCGATTACTTGAGGATCACGTAAACATGTTCTATGAAACAAGGTCAGCATCGCAAAGCATCGAAGGAATGCTGGAGGCGACATCTTGATGACCGCCGAAGTTGACCTGCCTTCCACTCCAGTCGTTGATACCTTTACTACCTCGACTGTCAAGGAAAAAGCAACTACTGTTGTCTTCTTAGTTGCCTACTTCACAATGATGAAGTTTGCAGATGGAACCGCCCAGGATATCAAGGAACACATTGTTTAGATGCGGTACCAAACATTCATAGTTAATACAGTTTTGGGATAGGGTCTGCATTAACCTCTTGTATGGTTTTTTTAGTTGAAAAGTGTTCTTGACGTGTTTTAACGCATTTTCCCCAATCTCCCGGACACTCGTCGGAAGTACGTTTTGAATTTGAAACTGCACGTATAGAAAACAAAGCTTTAGAGGCCGAAAGAAAGCATTTCTGTAAGACTCTCAAGCAACTTTTCCACATGTCTGAGAAATTCATCTCTGGTATCAAGAAAGAGAACTTACATGTCCGTTATGAAATGACGTTCGAGACCTCTC
>CAKOGP040001871.1:0-15342 GCA_933822405.4 Cylindrotheca closterium | reverse complement strand
TAAAGGGAAATAACATAGATTTTTCGAAGCTAAAAATATAATTTTATTTCTCCGGGCACGAGCACGTCAAACTTTGCGATCAGTGTCCCGAAAATACTCGGTCTGAACATTTGCCGGGTGTTCCAGGAAACGGTTAAAATATTTTCAGACAAGAGAGCTGGAAGGTGGGAATCGTTGCCACCTGTGCTGTTGAAGACGACCACATGCATCGGCTTTCAAAGGGGGAGGCATGGGTATGCTCAGAGTGCCACACGATTCTTCCTAAAACTCCTTGAAGCAGTCATGAAACGTCCTTTCAAACTATTTTCAAGGTTGATTATCCTCAGCGAATTCAAATCACTCATGAAGGTAGCCGGTGCGTTCCGTTCTAAAGAGATACATTCCATACAAATTCACGATGAGCTTGACACAACCGAGGCATTCAAGGAAAACCAAAGTAAAAAGCTAGCCATCGCGACTACAGAAAGTAGACCCACTGTCAATCTGGGGAGAAAATCTTTCTCCAGCAGGAGAACGTTGGGCACTAGCTACGACGGGTGTAGACTTTGACGGCAGCTGGCAACTTCTAATAGACCACCAGTTTAAGGAGGACTATGATCGCTACCTTGCCAATCTTGGCCAACCACTGCTTGTTCGCACGTTGTTTCTCGGGTTTATTGGAAGAACAAAAGAAGACCTCAGGATGTCCGATGATGGCAACTCTCTTTTTATCAGAGGGGAGAACGCAAAAGGCATTTGGGAGCGCGAACTCGTCACCTCAGGAACGGAAGTTGGGAAACCAGAATTTGAACCGCTGCTTGTCCCAATCATGGTAAGAGTCGACCACGTATTTTTGTAGCATTCATTCTATGAAGACCTTTCTCCTGTTCAGTCCTTGCATCTTAGACTGCTGACTCCGAAAAAGTCGAGGCCGAAACTTGGTGGGAAGGTGGTGGGGCAATCCATGTTTCAATCTTGCATGGCGTATTGAAGCAATATGGCGGCGGGGCGTTTGAAAGTCGAAGATTTTTGGAAGACGATAGAAATGCATCTGCAGCAGCACATTTCATTTCAAAGATGTATCAAGAAAGCCCAGTAGGATCGAATGGCGATTTCGAAGGATACAGTAATTGAACCGCAATCAAATCCGTGGCTTTAGAGCACCTTTTCTGGATCCTTGTAAACCGACACAACACAATCACCGCGAAGCATGATCTGCTTCATTCTGCGTCGTTTCACAAACTTGGAGACGCCTAGGCTTTGGGATTCTAAGAAATTTCGTCTTCTTTCAACTTCGACCTGAATGTTTTCCATGATTCCTCGTTCCAAAGGTCTGCAGGTGTAAGTCTCTTCAACATCAAGAAGCACCATATTTAGATGTTTGTCGAAGGCGACTAATGTACCTCTTAGTGAACCGCGAATAGCATTCACATATCGAGTGATCACACACACCCGTTGTTGTCGAAGGTTCTGTAGCATTGCACCTGGCCCGGGTTGAAGGGAATTGGCAATATGAACGAAAGGATGGGAAGATTTCGTTTGTGGGATCCTTTTAGCTACAGTCTGTTTCCCATGTGTCGCTCTCCTTGCAGATTTAGTGTCACAATACAAAGGATCATCAAAAGGAAGTAACTTAGCAAATTGACGAGTGTTGTCAAGACATGATACCGAGTAATTATCAAAATAATTGTTCCGTTCTCGAACTTCGGCTGCGTTTCGTAATGAGTTAGATTAGTTTTCAAGAACTATCGGATTGATACTCTTCCCCTCACCTTCCGACGAAGCTAACAAAGTAACTGGATCAAACTGATCCGAACAAAATTTAATAACACCGGACCTTTTCTGCGGTACTTCATACCATGACTCGTCGAAGCGAAGAGTTGTGGACTCTTCATGCTTCTTCTGTGTCTGTTCAGCCAGGAATAACTTGACCCTAGAACCATACTTTTTAGTAAGCTTTGATGACAGTCGCCTCTCTCCGGTGTAAGTACCTCCGTACTTCAAGAAGAAATTGGATGATTTGAGGTATATATCAGGTACCGGTAATAGTCAAAGATATCATTCGAGACGTACTTTTGTGTAAACTTCATCAAAGATCTGTCTCCATTTTGTGCCGTCTTGCAATCGTTCTGGATCGATCAGAGAATAGTAAGCCTCTAGTCTCACTCTAAGAGAGGGTTTTCCAAGACTGACTGGAACCTGGGACGTTTCAACTGTTGGCTCCTCAAGCTGGACCATTCATTCGTTATGTTGACCTGAATACTCGTAACCAGAAGCGGCCTGTAATGGCGGGCTTGCGAAGGTGTCCTCAGATGTGTCGTGTCGATTGCTCAGCAGCTTAGGCTGTTTCCACGCGAACCGAAAACCGAGTGTTTTGGGTCTTTTTCGTTTCTCGGTTTTCGGTTTCGTCAAAAAAACACGTCCACACGAACATTTTCCCTCCAAAACTAAGTCGGCGGCCGGATTTCGGTTGGTCGGCGGCCGAATATTTGGGCAATATCTCGGCGCCGAAAACCGACAGCCGGATTTTGCCTGTCTCAGCCGAATCTTCCACAACCATTGTAATGCGTAGGTTCTGACACAACCAAGTGCCTCCAACACCACATATCAAGCAATCTACTGGATTCCAACAACATCGACAATATGGACCACTCGTCCTACCAACCTATGAGCTTGAATAGTGATGATGGCAGCAGTACAACCAGTGGTAGCGACAGTACTAGCAACAGCAACAGCAGTCGCGACTCCAACAGCAGATCTTTGAGTGATGGCAGTCAGGACTTAAGCAAGACCTCCATTGGCACCTTTGAGGCACCCTTCCAATTTGAATTTGATATTGGTTTTGATTTCTTCTAAGACTTTGACCTCAATTTGAGGATCTTTCCGCAATTGTGTCATTGATGGTGAGGGTTCGTCCCAAGGCGATTCGTCAGTATCATCAGTGGACATGAGGGGACGGGGCCCAAGAGCGCCAAGAGTCAAAAAGGATGTCTACAACTCTCCATTTTACAATTTCTACAACAGGAATTCCGACGACCACCATCAGCATAGAAACGAAGATGCTATTGCAGCTATTGATTCAGTTTGGGACAAAGACAGCACTCGTGCTAAAAGGTTTCGACAAAGGTTTGCATTCCCTTCAGCTACTTTGATCAAGTCTACAATGATTGGAATAGAAGTGGTGAATACAGGGAAGAAAAGAGTAGGAGTAGAAGAGCAAGAATTGACATCCGAATTTTTATTATGGAAATAGAAATAGCACGACGTGGGCTGCGGAGACCTTACCAAGTTGGACAGTTCCTGGGTTCCACGGCACCTTGCTCGTCAGGTCGATGTGGAGACAGGTTGCAAGTTCTTGTTCAGTTGGCGCCCTCGAATCAAGAAGTAACTTTGTGCCTTTTGCCTTTAATGCTATGAATATCTTTTTGGATTCAATACCAACATGCCTTGTTTCGTCAAAAGGGTTATCCCATAGGGGAATTCCGAAACTTTGTACCTGGTTTGGGTTGATTAGTGAATGGTCCAATCGGTTCCCATAGTAGAGTGCTTCGTTAATTATCAAGATGAACATTTTACCAGTCTGTGGACAATCAAAAGCAGTTGCTCCCGACACAATAGGGAGGTTTGTCGGTGGTAATGCGGGGTCGTATGCATATACATCTGCTGATCTTGGTGTGTAACTCATGATCACAAAGTTCTTGCCAAGGCAACAAGTGTCGGCATTGGTGTCCATTTCGTTACTTGCTAGCGTTCCAGGTGGCGGTTGTTGTACCGGTTGTTGGGATGTGGCTGTGTTGGATGAGATCACTCGCACAATTCGTTTGACCTCACCTACCGCGGATCATGGTGGCGATCCATCTGCTTGTTGGTTGCGCCCGCTCGCTTGTTGGTTGCGTCCGCCCATTACGGAAGTTCCACCAGTCCCCATTGTCACCTGTGATATACGTGTAGCTGATTCTCCCGTTTCAACAGCCCCAGGGACGTTGTTTGATCTGAGTGACGCTATCTCTGCTCTTAACTCAGACAGTTGTGTTGCCGTGGTGTCCTGTCGCGTTTGTCTTGCCGGCATTCCTTGGCGTGCAAGATGTGCAGCCCTTTCGTTTGACATGCGTTCTCGTTGGGAATCAGTCATTGCCCGTAGCTGATCACGGGGGAAGTGGTAACTGGGGTGGTACCAGATCTTCTCCCCATTGCTCAGGGTAATCTCTTCTTCATCTCTGTGTCTGTTTCTCCCTCCTCCGTTTCGGCTCCTGCTCCTGTCGTCGTTTCGCCTGTTCCTATCGTTACTAGCTCGAGCCTCACCCAAGTGTCGTCCCCTGTCAGTAGCATTGTTGGCTCCTTGGGGAAACTTTTCCCTCACTGCAGTTCGGTAGATTTGTAGTGCCGTCGTGAAATTCATCACCATCGGCCGTTTGCCAATTTCCGTGTCAATTGCCGTCTTGTTCAGTTGTAGGAACGATGCAGTAACCTTGGTTTGCAGGTTACGTAGTTTCATTGCCTCCGAATGTACTACTCTCCCCTCATGTTTGTCGGATGCTGCGTATGCTTTCTTCAGCATGCGTTCAAACATGGCCCAGTTCATTGTAGGCTTTTCTCCCACGTAGTATAGGTTCTTGATTGTGTTTTCGGCCTCGACGATGTCGTGGGCTAGGAGTCCTTCTCCTTCGTAGTGGGTGCGTAGGGCGATAAATGCATCTCTTCCTTTGCCTTCAACATTAATGGCTCGTAGTGTCGCCTCGGCCTGGGTATTGCCCACGATGAATTTTCGCAAGAGGACTAAAACTTTGGCGTTGTCCATCGTGAAGGCTTCGCCGTTGAGTGGTGCCATTTGGATGTACATCTCTAGGAAGTCTTTGTGGTATGTCGGAACTGACGCTTCGTTGGTTCGGACCACATATTGGAGCGGGACTCCGTCTCGTCCTGGCATGGTACGGAGGTAGTTCACAAACGTGGGGTGCCAATCCTCCCATGTGACGTCGTTGGTGAAGTCTTGGGGTAGTGCTTGTTGTGACATCAACTTGGAGCCATACACATATTGCTCGTGTGTTTTCATGCGTCGAAGGAGTTGGGCTGCATCAATGACTGGAAATTGTACTGTCGCTGGGTCCCGTCCCATGCGGAATTCGTCCCTGCACCATTGAATGAAGGCGCGAATATTTTTCTTGATGCCAGGCATCAATCGAATTTGCCCTTGTGCAGCAGTCATTCCTGCAAGCGTTTTGAGTTCGTCGTTAAGTTCGTCAATGGATACATCCATTGTAGTGTGAAAATCATCAGAGAATATTTCATAAGCAATTCTCTCAGCTTGCGTACGTCCTTGGAATAGGGTTGCATTGTTAGTGCCACAAATGACCATATTGTCATGAACGGTGAAGAGAGGAGGGATGGCGGCCATGTTGCCTATATCAATGTCATACATCGTATTGTTAGTTAAAGTTTTCGTTTTTTTTTGTTTTTTGTGTGTGTTAAAGGCTACAGTTTTCGTTGGTGTTGCGGCACCCATCAAAGCAGTTTTCGTTGGTGTTGCAGCACCCATCAAAGCAGTTTTCGTTGGTGTTGCGGCACCCATCAAAGCAGTTTTTGTTGGTGTTGCTGCACCCATCAAAGCAGTTTTTGTTGGTGATGCGGCACCCATCAAAGCAGTTTTTGTTAGTGTTGCGGCACCCATCAAGGCAGTTGTCGTTGGTGTTGCGGCACCATCACAGCGTTACAGTTTTTGTTGGTGTTGCGGCACCCATCAAAGCAGTTTTCGTTGGTGTTGCGGCACCCATCAAGGCAGTTTTTGTTGGTGTTGCGGCACCCATCACAGCGTTACATCACCAGTGATTGCAGTTTTCGTTAGTGTTGCGGCACCCATTCATTACAACATTTGCCATTGGTGTTGTGTCACCCATCATAGCGTTCGTAGTACGCTCGATGCCGTTTCGTGGTCGTGGTATTTTTCATTTTCATTTTCATTTTCATTTTTGTTCGTTGAATAACTTTCAGCAGTTATTGCTGGATCTGATAAACCATGTAAATATTATTGTCACTGCGTTACGATGATGTTGTTGACTTACGAAGTAGTAGCTATGGTAGACGGTAGACAGTATTGTAATCAAACGTATTCTTAAAAAGAGTGTGTTCATCGTTCATCAACAGCTTTCGTAAGCAGCCGATTTATCCTTACTACTCACAGACCGCTTACAATCGTACACGTTCGTATCAGTACAACGCATCTCGCATCCTATAGCACAGTCACCTTTATTTGATAAAACTAATGTATTTTGACTTTGGCCTAACTATAAATATGAATAGCCTTTCTCACGCGTTTTAAATTTGTAGCCTTCGTTTAGATTAAAACTTTTGTGCGGTAAAATATTTCATGTCTGTTCTAGACCAATAAAAGTGGTTGGAAAATGTCAGTTTCTGATTGGCTGAGGCAGGTAGAATCCGTATGCCAAATTTCGTTTTCGCGTGGAAATGTGTTTTTTACCCATCTGATTTTCCAAAACCGAAAATCTCTGGCTGGATTTGGCATCTTTTCGGTTTTCAAAATTTCATCATTGTGATGAAAACATCGGAGTATGTGAATGAATGGAAGTTGGAGTTGTCCACTCGCCTCTCGTTCCAATGAGAGTTGCCCATTTCTTCAAAGAAGTTATTTACACTGTGACCGTCGTACCGACTGCCATCTGAGTCCACAGAGCAAGTAACCGGATATTGAACAATGGATCTGATGGAAATTGACAAAGCTGGGGCACATAATGGCGATGATGCTATTATCCAAGCAAGACGCAACGACCTCATAAATGAGTTCGAAGCACTCGATGAAATTCACCAACAGATATTTTGGTTTTATTACCTACACATCTTCACCGGCAGAGGTATTGGTGGAGATATTGAGCTCTGTGGGTCCGTCTTTCACTACAAAATTACAGCAGCTTGGACAGAGAAAATCTCCAAGCAAAAATTCACCTACAGAGCATAGTAGCTGAGGTTTCTCCTCTGATGGGTTCTTTGCTCTATATATATATATATATATATATATATAACTGAATCATTAATTGGTTTTTATGCTACTTCTAGAGTATCCAACTGCCGGTGTAATACGGCTGTAGAGGCCAGGAACTATGCTGCTTTAAGTCAGATAAGTTTGAACCACGTTGAGGCATTTTTCAAGAAAAAAGTTGCTCTAGTCGATCATGTCAGGGGACAGATTGGCGCTCCCACTGTTGGTGGGGAAGTACAAACAAGATGCAAGGATTTCTCCTGGGATACAGAGGAATTTTGTGGGTACCTTTTCCAAGGAAAGAATTGAATGCAATTCTCTCAAGTCATCTGTCAATGGGCAGATTGGCGCTCCCACTCTGTTGGTGGGGATTTGGAAGGGTAGACCAAGAAAATCGGTCTGCTGTATCTTTTCCAGAGAAAGAAACAAGTCAAATATGCTGTACAACATGGAGAATTTGTGTTCACAGGGGTTGTCCTTCACAAGGTCAACCGTCAATAGGGTGGTAGAATTCGAGCGGGTTGTTGCCTCCAGACCGTCCTGGGCGTGCTCAGGTGCAGTCCTTGTCGATTTCAAAGCCATCTCTTGTGATTTTTTGTAATTTGAGCCCATGGTTGGTGACCACTTCTGATGGGCAGCGCAGACGTCATAAAATAGGATTGTTGTTGTGTGTAAATAGCGGAGAAGTTTGGTCTGGTTCCAACCTTGTTTTGGTGGAAACTTGGACTGAGCTTTGGCTATTTGTAGCTCTTGTTTTAGTCGCTCAAATTCCTCCACAATGTGAGGAATGATAGCAGGATTGGCGAAGAATTCGGATGCCGCTAGACACATGCAAGTCAACGGCTCGGCGCGTTGAACAATTAATGTCAGGTCAAACACAAGCGAAAATTCCCAAAAGCGAGGCGACTTTTCGCCAGTAGTGATAACGCGTTGGGCCGTTGCAAGAGCAAACATCTCCTGTCTCCAAGCCTTCTTGTAGAGCCTGTGAAACTTTGACACCTTGAGTTTTGTGATGTAGGCAACGAGCGATCGTCCTTGCACTGCGCCATCCTCGGCGGTTTTGGAAGGAGGGGGATGCTTGCGTTGGCTCTTTGAAGTTGTGGGATCAGGCGGATTGTCCTTAGTTAACTCAATTGACAAAGGAGTGGTCGGATTTGGGCGAGTGTTGACCGTGACGTCCTGAACTTGGGGAACTGCAGATGGGAAGAGCGAGCGGCCTTTCATTGCGCCATCCTCGGCGGTTTCTGAAGGGTTTCGCTTGCTGCTGCGCTTGGGAGTCGTGATGGCAGGATTATCCTTTGTTAGAGCAATCGACAATTGAGTGGTCGAATTTGATCGGGTTTTTGCCTTGAGACCTCCCTGACCTTGGTCAGCTACAGTCATGATCAAATTCGGATCCTTCTCCGGCGGGTTGACAATGTTATCCTTCATGTTAAAGTAAATTTCTTTCCTGTTTCAGCAACAACAACTGTTTTCCTTTACGTAGAAAACGCGTAGGACTGGTACAGTTTTGTTTTGGTGCTGTGCATGGAAAATAATCTTCTACCTTTTATAATAGTTTTTGATTTTTGATTTCTGAGTTTTATGATGGGTTCTTTGCTCGATGAATCTTCGCTTGAATATGATGAATCTTTGCTTGAACATGATGCGGCCACCGTAAGAGGATCTGCTCTTGTTGATGACACTGAACCAGTTGATGCAGTTGTGGTTGGGTATGCTGGTGGTACAACAGCGTGTGGGAAGTTTGGAGCTAGGCTCAGATCAGGATCGCACGATGGTACAGTGCCTGCTCAAGACAAGAGACAAGCTCACAGTCAGTATAATGCATAGGTAGATCACAAATGCATTAGATCAATATCTTACCTTCTTCTTCAAATTTCAAATCAAGTTTGGCCGCGTACTTGGCTTAAGTGCAAAAAATATCTCTAGTATTGGGTTTTGTCCCAGGTGCAATAGTCTTCCACTTTTGCCACTGTCCAACAGTTCCTGGGTTGTCGTGCCGTTTGTTGAATGTCCCGCTAGTAGTCCGTGGGTTCAACCCGAGCTTTCCACTGCTTGAAATGTGCAAGAAGAAGAGAAGAACAAGTGTTTGGATCTCTGCAGCCTTGTTCATTCTTTGCTCTTCAGCTAGTTTTGTCTCTGTATGATGTTTTGTACCTTTGTTCTCACGCCTTGTTTGTGCATGATTGCTGGAAATTATGAAAAAGTATTGGAGTTTTAACAACTAGTCTCCGATCGTGTTTTCATTCCGTTGAGCGACATAATTTCGTGCCGGCTGCAATGCCCTCAGTCCCAGGAAAGTTCAATTTTACATACATCTGGTGCGCGTTTCAAGCAAACCCAAGAATGCCGTTGGTTTAAAGTTACCTAAAAACTGAGAACCTGAAAACGTAAGTTCGCGCTCACAAATTTTGGTCTGATTCCTCCGGACTATAAACCATGCAGCAAACACGGCAAGGCCATCATGTGGTGCGGGTCCCAACATTTAGTCCAGCCCAGTTCAAAACCATTGCGATTGCCACATTACGCACGCCAAACCAAAAAAAAACTGGACGTATACCGACCAATCACAAGCAAGAACGTGGGCATGCTTCTTTGGCACTTTGCCCGAGGTAGCTAGTAACATTTGGAACAGACTAGCTGAAAGCAACAAAATTCCCAAGGGTGGCGCCCCACGTCATCTTCTATATGCTTATTATGTTCTACTCAAGAAGTATGCTGGCGATGACGCCAATGCAAAGATGGTTAGTTGCAGTGCAAATACATTTCGTAAATGGGCTTGGATTTTCATTCCTCTTGTGCATGACCTACACCACCAGGTGATTCGGATGGATCTCCGACTGATTGGATGGAACAAGTTGGTCACAATGGCTTCAATTGTCTACAATGCTACTATGTTTGGGTGCTTTGATAAGTGGCCGTTTGACAGTAAAATGTGGGATGTTAAACGCCACAAAGCAGGCCTCAAGTATGATGTTGCTAGCTCTATTCACAACGGGTATATTGTCCATTGGAGCAGTTGGCACAAGGGTGGCAAGTCGGATATAAAGATTTTCCAAGAGGAGCTGAAGTCAAAATTGGACGCAGGCAAATGTGTCAAGGCTGATGCTGGGTGTTCAGCTGAATGCTGTTTGAAGAATCCTCAAGTTGCCAAATCGCGTTGGGCAAAGCAGCAAAAGGTTGTTGTTCGTGCAAGACAAGAATGTGTCTTTTGCAAGATGAAAAAGTTCCAATTATTGCGAGGTATTTGGATCCATAACTATTATAAGCATACGTTTGCGGTAGGTGCTGTCCTGGTATCAATACAAATTGGTTTAGAGCTTGGAACTGTGAAATTTTGGGATATACCTGACTATGAAGCCGAGTACTTCTGAGAAACGGATCCAGAACTGTAGCCCCATAGCATAATGACGTAGCTGGTGTCAGAACCTGTACTGTGCTCTTATAACATTGTGTTTCTGGCCTCGCTTGAGTTTGACACGGGATTGACGCCACTGCATCTGTTTGACGCGGGATTGACGCAACTTCTTGAGTTTGACACGGGATTGACGCAACTTGCGTCAATTTGACGCAAAAAATTGCGGATTTGCGTCAAATTGACGCGGGGCGTGCCTGTTTTGCGTCAAATGGACGCACGGGGCATGCCCGATTTTCACAGTGCGCCCGCGCTAAAATGGCAACGGACACTTCACGTTTTCAAAAAAAAACATATGAAACAATTAACGGACATTTCAATTGCGTGCGTTGCACGTTGTGGTGCGTTCCAGTGGCACTTGCTGGGCAACATTCTCACCAAGGATTAAAAAAAGTCTCTGGTGCTGGAGGCAATTAGTGATCCATTTCTCTACATTTGGATGTTATTATATTAAATCTGATGCATTAATCGTGTTAAAACTATCTCAAGTTTCTAGATTGCCGTTAACGGCTGTCATGGCCATTTACCATACGGAGGTGAGTCCAGTACTGTTAAACCAGTTTGAGGCATCCAATCCCAAGGAAGTTGCTCTATCGCATATTACTTTGGAGCCTTGCACATGTAGAGAGACGATCTTGCCACTCGAGGCGGCGTATTTTTATTTTGTTTTCTGTGTTTTTTCTTTTGTTGTGCTTGCCTGTATTGAAGCTTGATTTAACCTTGTGTTCTTGCTCCCTTCTACCCTGAATATATTGATCCAAATGAATGGAGAGCGTCCCATGGGCACAGTGTTCCAGAACATTGAGGTTGGTACAAGCATAAAAAAGGCGGCTGGTTGTGGTCTAAGGAGAAGCAAAGAGGGTCAGAGCCAGTAGTTTGTATCTTGGCATGGTGAGGCTGCAGATCAGTGGTGTTGTGCCTATTTGTCTGTGGGAATGATGCCAACATTTGAACATCCATAAAGGGAAATCAAATTGAGGCATCTGCCAACCTACAGAAGGCTGATGGAAGAGATAACACTTTCCTTGCAATAGTAGGTCGCCAAGGGTTGGATTGTTGCAATAGGTGTGTTTGGGAGACCTTTCAAATTTGTCAGCATAATACTGGAAAGGTTTATCCTCAACAGCATCTTGGAGGTCCATTGGAAATGGTGCTTGGGCGCTGGAGACCTTTCGGATGGCCTTGTCTTCCTCATCATCGGAAACTGATTTGATGGCACCGCCAGAATCATCAGGAATGCCCAAAAAGGGTGCGAAGAATGGGCAAGATTGGACCATTTTTGCTTGTTCTTTTTGGACAAAATGACTTCTGAAATAATAGATATCCCAGTTTGCTTTCTGACCGTGAATCTTGATGTTATCCTCCTCGTCATCAGCGATTTCGTTGCTGTCATTGTCGTCCAACAGGCCCAAAAAGGCAGAGGCATCAGATTTTGGCCACTTTTCCCCGTTCTTTTTGGACAAGGCTTACAGGAGCAAAATATGAATCATTTTCGGATACTGTTTGTGCTCTGGGGACCTTGCCTGTCTTTCTTTTGCTCATCTTGATCCTTGGTTTTCCAGTTGAAAACAACCTCTTTTCCAGCGTCGCTACGGCTGCTCTGTGTAGGAGAAGTACTAGAGGTGGTGTCTCGGAACCCGGATGTGCGTGTTGTTTTTACTTTTTGGTTTTTTTCGGAATATTCTCTACATTTGGATGTCCATTTCGGATCCTGGAAGTTTGAATGATCTCAATATACTGGACAAGAGTACAATTCTGGTTCAATCTTTGACCAATCCTTTGACACTAGAGTTGATGAATATATTATCAACAATCAGCATCGAGATTGGCTGCACTTTCTGGCAGATGACATATATCCTAACTGGAGTATTTTTGCCAAAACCATCGCAGAAGTATTGAAGGTAGATCCGGATCTGTGACTAGTTTGTGAAGAACATGTGCGTATGTGCTTTATACGCCGCGGCAGCTGGTGAGAGCTGACGCAGCTGGCTTCCGGAAGAGATATTTTGTACCTGTTTGTGGAGATCATTGTTTATCGACTTCTGGCAAGAATAGCAGTAGAATAAGATCCAATAGGAAGTGGTGAGACTGTTCATCCGCAGGTAGAAGCCCAGCATCACTGGCACCTGTTCCTATTGTAGGCAATCCATAGCCGACGTAGATTTGAGCTCAGATTTACTCCAGAGGTAGCTAGAGCGTTGAGGCTCTTGTTACAGCTACGGAGTTGATTATCTGACAGTCAATCAACAAAGGTAACTTTTAAACCTTGCAAAGTAGGAGAGACTACAGAGCAAGATGCCTGGTGGAAGACACCAAGGAAGAAGCGGTCGAGGAGGCCGTGGCGGAAGATCTATCCAGCAGACCAGTCGAGGGTCTCAAGGACAGAAAACCAAATGAAAGAAACAGTACCATCCTCACAATCCTGAATATACTCATGGTCAGGTGATGGTGTAATTACTTGAGGCTATTGCACTCAAGAGTTTGGACTACGCTCAAGATGCAATCACGAGTGTACGAGATATGGCCCATGCGGACTTCGAAGCTCTAAGAGGAAGTCAAACAGTCTACAAACCGGAAAAGACCAATACTGAGTTCCACAAGAACTTGAGACAAGCTCAACTTGATAGGAACTGGGAAAATCTTAATAACAAGATTGACAAAAGGGAGGTGATCTACAACACAAATAAATATACTGTTGCTGCAATCATCACCAAGCATTTCATCACATCGGCGATGAGAGATAAACTGAGCAATGAAACTGATTGGGTAGAACTCCAAGCAGACCACGTGAAGTTGTTGAAGCGTATGAAGACGTTCATGACTGTCACGGATGAGACCGAGTGGCAACACTTTGGACTCATGGAATCTCTCAAGAGATTCACAAACTGCACTCAGAAGCAAAACAAGTCTGTAAATGATTACAGAAGACGATTCGAAGCCCAAGCTGACCAAGTATTCGAAATCCTTGGCAATGATGTGTTGCATGTCTATGCGACTAAGACGATGGGGTACCTGGATTTGTACGATCCAGAGGACGATCCGGACGATACCAAGGCGCTTTAAGACACGTTCAAGAAAGACGTTCTAGAAGCATTCAAAGCAAGTGCATTCTTTTACAACTGTGACAGGTCTCGCTTCCAAAGCATGTTGGACAAAGCAAATCAGACCTACGCCATGGAATTCAAGGGCTACGATCAAAGAAATGAATATCCGACTACGATCGATCAGGTTGCAAAAGAGCTGATCAAACATAAGCCGGACAATTGAAAGAAAGGTCCAACGACACCGAGACCTACTCCAAGACCGGACACACAAGCGGAATGGAGCGACCCAGGACGATACAGTGACCCATCAACTACTACTACTACTACTACTCCTTCAAGACGGGCAGGGAGAGCCAATCTCCAAGTCCCTGCGGCTGCATCTGCAGCGCAGTCGGATGCCGCGTCTAGCGTTACAGGAACGCAATCAACTGGTCAACAACATCGAAGCCATATGCAACGAGGTGTTGTCAACAGGAGTGGTACGGGTGCTACTGATGTACCCGGTTCATATGTTCTGCTGCTGATGAACGATCTAACGGTAGAATCACAGGATGGAATCTTGCACACGTGTGTGTGAGACCGATTCTGAAGAAGAAAGTGGTCTCCACTGAAGACAGAGGAGAGATGCTAATGCAAAAATGGCAAGCTCAACTAGAAGCTGCCAGTACTCTCAAGGACGATGACAGCATGGTCAGCGATGGAAGCGTGAACATGCAGATCTACAAGTCAACCTCGAAGATGGATTCATTGAAACACTGTTCTCAATGGACCAAAGATAACAAGAAACCTTTCAAGTCCAATGGAAGTAAACACTGGGATATCAATCTCGGTGTGCATCTTGATTCCGGATCTACGTTCAGTCAAGGCATGCCAAACGATTTCAACAAGTTCCATGGGGTCATTGCTTGGATGGAGGTTCTTGGGAGAATCGTGTGCCTTGGCAACTGTCGGGTGCTCTGGCGTGGAAGCAAGTCGCTTCTTAAACTTGGACAGAGCTTTGGCTATTGTTGGCTCTCGTTTTAGTCGCTCAAACTTTTCGCCAGTAGTGATAACGCGTTGGGCCGTTGCGAGAGCAAACACCTCCTATCTCCAAGCCTTTGTGTAGAGCCTGCAAAACTGTGACACCTTGAGTTTTGTGATGTAGGCAACGAGCGATCGTCCTTGCACTGCGCCATCCTCGGCGGTTTTGGAAGGAGGGGGTTGCTTGCCTTGGCTCTTTGAAGTCGTGGGATCAGGCAGATTGTCCTTGGTTAACTCAATCGACGAAGGAGTGGTCGGATTCGGTCAAGTGTTGACCGTGACGTCCTGATCATGGGCAACTTCAGATGGGAAGAGCGAGCGTCCGTTCATTGCGCCATCCTCGGCGGTTTCTGAAGGGTTTCGCTTGCTGCTGCGCTTGGGAGTCGTGATGGCAGGATTATCCTTGGTCAGAGCAATCGACGATTGAGTGGTTGAATTTGATCGGGTTTTTGCCTGAGACCTTCCTGACCTTGGTCAGCTACAGTCGTGATCAAATTCGGATCCTTCTCCGGCGGGTTGATGATGTTAGCCTTCATGATAAAGTAAATTTCTTTCCTGTTTCAGCAACAGCAACTGTTTTCCTTTACGTAGAAAATGCATAGGACTGGTACAGTTCTGTTTTGGTGCTGTGTGTGGAAAAATAATAATAATAATAATAATAATAATAACGGAGACATTAATCGTTAGGATGCTACTCTATGGGCATTTGATTGCCGGTGAATTCTTTGGCTGTAAAGGTCAAGTACTGTGGAGCGGTGAGTCAACAACGAGTTTGAACCATGGGAGGCATCTGTACCTATACAGAAGTTGCTCAAGTCATGTCGTTAAGAATGACTTCTCCCGCGACGAGGCGGGGTGAATTCGGGGCGCTTAGTGTCCCACGAACGTTGGGA
>CAKOGP040001870.1:259748-327879 GCA_933822405.4 Cylindrotheca closterium | reverse complement strand
GGACTATCTTGTCAAAAATAGTTCCGGCGATGGTTTGGAGGTGATTGGATGGTTGATGCAAAAAGTTATGGAACAAAGAGGTGCATACCTCGGTCTTGATCGATGGAAGCAAGAGCTCTTGTACCTAGTGGAAAGGATTGCAAGCGATGATTGCCCTTGAAGGATTAGGAATTTTGTCGAGTTTCTGTTGTACAGGCTTGAACATTTCGAATTCCTGGAGGGTGCTTTCGTTGCTGGAAATGGTTTTTTGGAGAATCAAATTGAGCGAAAATACATCGGATCAAGCAAACACCGATCGAGAAAGTTGTCGAGTCTAATCTGGCATTGCTATTGTGATGGAGAATGTGCTCCCCTTCCTCCCGACCGAATGCAGGCAAAGTGAGTACGGTTCTGATGACAGTGAACCCCCCAATGCCGAGAATAGCGATGGAGACAGCGATAGCTACTACAACAAGGATCTATATAGCGGAAGTGACTACTAAATATAATCACGCCTTCCATGCGTATAATACAATTTATACTTTCGGGATTCGTACCATATCATATCATAAACAATTTTTTATGTAGCACAAAAAAGTACAGAAGGACTACTCTATGAGTTATTATCACAGCAATATCGGAGACCAGCCTCGAGAATGCACGGTGGTCGCAGAATCACCGTCTAACCAGTACCGATCTTTCCATGCGTCCCTTGGATTCCAGACTACTGATTACAGCGAATGAATCTCAATGCACATTTACCCCAGCATCATAACTCGTCTTCTTCCTTAATCTCCTCCTTTTCTTCGCCCATGCTGATGATTTCATTGAGTTGCGACAGCCCAAACCGCCTTATTTTATTGAGAAATTGCTTCCTCTTGCCCTGCGGCTTCTCATCATCCCTATCGCGTTTGTCCAATTCATCGGCAAGCTTCTTTTGTAATCGTTGCTCCGACCATTCGCCAGCATTCAGTAAATACTCCTTTACCGTTTTCTTGGTGCCTGCCTTGAGTAGTTGAAGCTTGTCCTTGGTGCCTTGACCGTTGTCAAGGGCTAGGTCTCTTGCGATATCCTGAATCACCTTCTGTATGACGGCTTTCACTTGTTTTTCTATCAAATCATACACGGCAGTCGTTGTACATCCTCGCCTTCCGGTAGCATCCACTTTGGCAGATTCCTCCTTGATGATGCGTTCAAAGGCCTTCAACTTTTCAAAGGAAAAGGTAATATTGGAAATTGGTTTTTGCAATGGTCTGGAATTCAAAAGAAGGTGGACGTCTCCTGCAAAGGCGATGCTTCCAACTCGAACCATGGAATCTTCTGCATTGTAATCTTTCGCTGGTGCAATCATGTCAGGGTCCTCAAAGGTAGGAGGAAATCCCTTCTTGCTCATCGCAATCCTATACAAGTTACCACATGAAAAGAAGCACGAAAATAATATTAAAAAGAATGAAAGTGGGGAAATAGACTCTTTCTGTGGCATAGACGAGAGCACCGAATTTTCTGAACCACCAAACACACATAGACACTACGTACCAGTTGTTTTTAGTCAGAAAGACATTGAAAAAGTCCACCAGTATGAACACATCGTCGACTTCAATTTCTACACATGGCTTGAAGTAAGAGTCCCAATGTAGCGCAATCCGGTGAATTCGTAGGGCATCATCGTGTGATGAGTCATCATCAGGTAGTCGAATGGTGAAGTTATGAATCAACAATCGTCGTTCCACCACATTCAGCTGGACTTTTTCGGCCAGACAAAATTCTCCCATCAACTTCAAATCTCGATCCATTGCTGGTGTAACAAGAAGACCTCCATGGTGGATCATTCGACTGACAATGTTTGATGGATCGACAGTTAACATGGACGACCACGAGGAGGACCCGAAGAGGGTTTTCTTGATCCCCGTCACATTGCCGTATTTTTCTCCCAAGAAATCTGTCGTCCTGGACCAAAAGGAAGGATTTGCTTGTAATGAAACTGCTAGAAAGATCAGTCCCAGGAGGGTACTATAGAAGATCATGCTTCGTGCCATGACTATAGCGATGTGATTATGTGGTGGAGTGAATTGTGTGTTGATGACATTATATGAGCAATAAATTTTCTGCAGTCAGTCGTGGTGATACCTTTAGTCGGTTTAGTCAAATTACATTTGTTTTTTTTAAATCACTGTATCTGCAGGAGTAGGTACGCAGTTCGCCAAGCTAATAGACATGGTGATTATGTACCGTGGTTTCACCCTTCAACCATTTGCTCTGGTTTGGAGGGTTGGATGTATTCGGGTTTCTCCAACAAAGTATGCCATAGATAGTTGATCATTTTAGTATCATCCGCCCATGGAATTGTAGAAATCTTGGAAAGCCAGTCGATCCATTTCGATTTACTGGGATAGCCTCCAGTTTCTGGTACCACGTAGTCCAATCTTCGATGAAGGTTATTGAGAGACCTGATGAGATCGGAGGTAGCTACCCATGACGGATCGTCCAGCTGGATATATCCCATCCTCGCTTTGCAAGTAGAAATGTTGATGAGCGTTGCATAGTCTGTCAGCTGTGGATTCTCCTTCAGGCTAAGTAGATCACCCATTTTACAGCTGGGGGAAGACTTCAATGCTGTTGATAATACTTGAAGATGACGGTTGTCTAACCCAAGTCCATCTAGTCCGAGGCGCCTTGTTTGAAACAGAAGAGCAGCATGTGAGATGAGAAAGCTTGCTGCCAACATATCCCCTTCCGTAAAATCCACGCTATTGACTTACCACCACTTTGGTTTCGCCTTCATCATATCTTGTAATGCTTCTGGACGAATTAGAGGGGCAGTATTGATGGAGTCGGGGGTGACGCATCGACAGAGTCTCAATTCATCCAAATCTTGGCAACTATTGGTAATAGAGTGAATCAAACAGTCAAAGACTGCTCCCTGAGAACCAGCATCGATCATCAACATCTTTGGATGTAGAAAAAACCCCAGAATATTGAGTTGCTTTATCGTTCTACTCAGCTGACTCCGAATAACATTCGCCAACCCATCCACTTGCTGTTGTGATGCAAAGACCAACCCTCTCAATTCGATTTCCGTAAGTTTCCACTGCAAATTGCCGTTAGTCCACAGCTGCAACAATGCTTCAGTCATTGCCGGACTGCCGAGAGGCAGTCCATTTTCTTCCGTTCCCATCTTCCAGTAGGTGAGTGTCGAGGAATGACGAGTTCCGAGTGCATTCAAGATTGCTAGCTGCTGTGCCGGTGATGCCAATTGCCACACCCTTCGTCCCCAAATAACTTGCGTTAGACCTGGACTTCCTTCAATTGCCTGACCAATTTGTGTGATGAGCGCCGTAGCATCCCTTGGAACGCCCTCAATAGGAGGGAGAGTAGAGTCGGGATCCAAAAACCATTCCAGTCCTTCATCAGTAATTTTCAATGCCTTTAGTCTCCCGTTCCTCACATCTTCCATGTATTCCATCCACAGCTCGGGAGGTGACTTGGTGATTGCCCGACGATTTGCACCTGCATTTGTGGCGTCATTAGGATCGTCGTGTTCGGGTTCCATATCGGCATGGTCTGGAGGCATCTGTTGTATGAAGGTTGCCAAGAGTGCCGCTTGTGGTCCGCTTGGCAAAATCACCGCCTCTGGCTGTGGTGCACCACCGTCCTCATCATCATCATAGTCTTCCTCACTGTCGTATTCAGAGTCGTAGTCATCGTATTCGGAATCGTATTCTATAATTGATGCAAAAAGGCATCAACAAACCAAGAATTCAGGTCATTTTCAAGATGACATCTCATTGCAAAATCGTCGTGTCTTCTTACCGCCATTTTCGTCGTAGTTTCCAGGAGGGGCACTCATTGTTCTGTTTCCAGCAAAAAAAGAAATCTTCGAATATGTTCAATCAACGGATGGTGTTGTGGTTTGGTGTACAAGTAGTAGCATCGAAGACTGCGAATTTTAATAGCGAATGTCACCACATCATAAAAAATAAAATCAATTTTCGTCATCAATATTGCCTGTCATTCTCCCGCCATTTGGCTCAAAACATATATAAAAGCTCGTTTTCAAGATTCTGATGACGCAGTATATAGTGAGGTCGAGAGAGGAAAAATGGTACAGTACAGTATCTGGTTGGGCCCTGATGAGGGCATGCAGCGCTCTACCGGTATGTACTAGGTTCTCTTGACTATGATCACTATATTTTACTCTAAATGTATAGTAGCGGGACAGCACGTTATTACTCTGTGCTTTGAACTAGTACCTTGCCCTCAGTTTCTTCTTTCTGTACTTTTTCTTTATAGTCTTGAATGATTGACATCTCTGAAAGCGCCTCTACGAGTGCATCATGATCCGAACCTGAACCTGTCGCAATGTACCCACGTTCATTGCAGTTGGAAGGAGCATCCTTTCGATAAATATCAATATCTTTTCCAAACAGATCGGTAAGCCTTCCACCCATTGCTTTCAGGATGGCTTCCGGCGCACACAAGTCCCAAGGGCCGCCGTACTTGTGTTGGATACTACAGGCGACTTCTCCCAGCGCTGCTCCCAAGATTTTATTTCCAGCACCTCCATAGACCACGTTGGATCCTCCATATCGACCTATGATGCCTTCAACACTCTCCCTCATGACTGGTACCGGTGAATCGCCTGTGGCATAGTGCGGGGGTGGATATTTGAGGGCATTCACGTACTTATTTAATGGAAAAGGTCCCCGAGTAAGAGTCTTTCCAATGGTTCCTGTTCCAATGTCCGCCAATCCGTAAATGATTGTCGATTCGTTCTCCTCGTCATCGTTGTCACCTTCTAATTGACCAGTGGGAAAGGGTAGTCCAATGGCACCTGCTACTGCCTCCCCATCAATGGCGATTCCAACTAGTACCTGACAGTTTTCAAGCCGACCTTCCACAAATTCACGAGTCCCATCCAACGGATCAACAAAAATAGTCACAGCCGAAGGATCTAGTTCAGGTGTTTCCCCAATATCATCTTCAAACATATCTAGCTTGAGTGGTTCATACTGTCCCTTGTTTTCCTGTTCTAGTTGCTCGTTTCCGTCTTCTTCACCGACGATGTTCAATTCGGCGCCCCATTGTGCTCGTAAGGAACCGATAATGGCCTCTTGTGCTGCGAGATCAGCTCGGGTCAAGGCAGATCGTGAATCTTCATCGTCCTTGTATTCAAGGCCTACAGAATCTTCGCCGCCATAAATGTTGTTGATTCGGTCTCGCTGGACCTTTCTTATTTCCACACAACCTCGTTGGCAAGCATCGACGCAAGTGGAAAGCAGTGGCGCAAGTTGTAACGCCTCGGAAGGAAGTACTACTACTACAAGAGCGGCTACCAACAAGAAGATTGATCGCAGCATGGTAATATTCGGAACAGATGGTCTTGCGGACAGAGTCTTTGTATTTTCAAGGCGCAGTGGTTGACTGTCGAAAATGCATCCAACCCAACAGTCTATTTATTGTATCGTCTCATGGTGCCAAAGTTGGTTCATCATTCTTCGCTTGCGTATGTCGTCGCATTTTGGAGATGGAAGGTCGCCCGTCATGCGACACGTGGAGTGGAGACTATGTTTAGTCAGACTAATCGAACCGCTATGAGCAGATCGACCGGTCGACCGAAGGATGGGCATAGCTAGAGGTAACATGTTGGTTCTGTACATACGGTAGATGAAGACTTAATGTAAACACACACACAGTCAGTGGAAGAAGACAAAATACCTACTCGCTAACATCTAAAATCTACTATCTTCGCCTTTGCAACTAGTATGTATTGTTCAGTGTAAGGCAGAACGGAACGACTTCAGCCGTACCGGTACCTGGTACTCGGGATTGGGTCCGCAGACTGATTTGCTTGTTGCAAACCCGGATTTTGACCAAAAAATGCCACGATTAGAAACGAAAATCACAGCGTCCATATGGCTTCCATCTTATTGCATAGTTCGTACGATGGATGGTGATCACTGATGAAATAACATCCTTTGGAAGCCTTGCAAGGTAGACTTTGATTAGATCATCTTTACTTGGTGGGGCATTGGCGGCATCTACGCAACAATCATACCACAACACGGATGCTGATTCCGGCCTACAGTTCATTTCATTTCATTTCATTTGAAGTATCCCTCTCCGGATCTCTTTTCGACAAGGGCCCGGTCGTTTTCATTGTAAAATGCTTTGTAGACAAAGGAGTGGATGTGATCTGGATGCCGACGGTCCGATTGATTCATTCGTTTGGCTTGGTGCTCGATTCATTCGTAAAGAGCCCATATTAAATATATGCTCTGGAATCCCAAATTTTGCGATCAAGGCAGAAACGCGAAACAGAATTACAGTCTCTTGAGATTTGGACTGGCCAGAAGAAGGTTGTGGATATTATCAATGATAGTCTACAACCAAAGGTCCATAAAGAATCCATCTTTCAAAAGAATCGCTTCGCTGTTTCGAATCAATCGCTGGTGGCTGGGTGGTTCAGTTCGTGCTCATGCCCTGTTTGCGCTCACCTTTGGTTTTGCAATGCATCGCTTTGAAACACGAGGGCCAAGTAGGAAGGTACAACCAGATCTCATATTGGGGGGAGTCACTTACTGAAGGATGCAGGGGTGGAAACATCATCACATTCGAAGCTCAAGATGCCTGCCCATGCTGCAGAAGGGAGCCATCCACTGTATCATCCATGCTAGACAATGGGCGCATTCGTCGATTCAAGCGAAATTCAATGTCGTTAGCACCTTAGTGTGTTCTGCACAAAGCCTCCTGAAACCAGAAGTATGTGTTACTGGTGAAACCCTCGAATGGGATTGAGACGGTGAAGAACAAATCAGCAACTCGCCAGTTGCCAGCAGTTGGGCCAACAAACCATCCGGATTCCGTGCGTGGTGCAGTCACTTCAGCTTTGAAGTCGAAAGGACCTCCTCTGTATGGTGCTAGCTACGAGGACGATGCGAAGTTTCCCGGCAGACATTGGGATGTCTACTTTGATCCATTCATTGAGGACAGAATTGTGATGTATGTTGCAATGTGGATTCCTCTGCTATGTCCGTCAAATGCAGAGCTCCAACGATCCCTTTTCTATGATTACAAGTATGGTACGACTTGGACCAAGGGAGCAGTCAGCAATCAACTTTGAGGGAGCGGATTCAAGGAATACCTGTAGTTCTACTGGTGGAGCAGCGGAAGTTTTCAGAGGCAGATGTTCAACGCTACAAGATGTCGTGGTTCGTGAAATGTTGGCTATGCATTTCAACTGTGGGACACTGATACTGTGTGGCATTTGGGAGGCTTGGACCATTCAAGTGAACTTCATTTACGACAAGTTTCTCTATATAGTAGTTATAGTTATTATGCATTCTTTCCATCGTAGTTGATAGCTCAATAGGGTGGTAGCTATTCAGCATCAAAGCTACTGTTCCGCATGTACCAAGAATAGTGTGCTTCCGGTTTCGCAACAAGTGGCCAGTCTCCGGACCCCCCATTCCATCTCGTTATGCTCATAGTCGTTTGGTTCGACGTGACGATCATATCATCTCCTCGTTATCATACATACAGTGTACAGTGTGAGCTACAAAATGACAGACTGTACTCCACTGGCTTCATATGTGGCAGAGTTATATTTATAATATGATTTTTAAAAATGTATCGAATCTATTCAAAAGGCAAGGTTGTTCGTGCTACCTTGCGTAGTGGTGTGGTGGAGGTGTTTGCTGCCACTTCTTTGTTCTTGTTGTTGTTAAGGAGTCCGAATGACCGCATAGTCCGTTGGCACACCCACATCATTGACTTGAGGTTCCGCCCCCTCATCGGCAATCTTGAGAGTCTGGAATGGACGCACCAATTTTTGGAGGCCCGAATCAGCACCAGTAGGTGGTGGTGTGCCAAACTTATTGGTCCCATTCGACCACTGCCCAATACCAGAGAAAAAGGTTCGGAGGGTAACCGTGTCTGGAACTACTTCTAGGAATTCTTTGTGCCACTCCTTTTGTCGTTTGGATGCGTGGGTAGACGCAAACTGATTGAAGTACTTCGCAAAGGCACCAAATCCAGCCAACCAGAGAAACATGGTCGGAACCTGTTGGTACTTGCAGGTTTCGCCACCAGACACTGTGGACAGGGCCATGGCACAATCCCTTCCACTGGCTATGGAAGATACCGCATGGAGAATCTGTCCGGAGCCCCATGTATCAGGATCGTTGAGCATGGCAATAACAGCTTTGCCAACGTCCAAACTTGATACGTACGGGATCTTGACCTTTGGTGCAAAGGCGCTCATAAGTTTTCCAGGTCGTGACAAGGAGTTCATGGGACGTCCTCCATCCATGATCTCAAAGAGAACTCCAGATCTGATGATATCATAGTGGAAGCAGCCCATGTTGACACTCATTTGCTGCCACAAATATCGCTCAATGTGATGCTTCGCCTTGTAGCTAGTCAGAGAATCTGGAACCTCGTCACATGCGAAGAGGGAAATGAAAAAGAGATGGTCGATTTGATCTTGATGTTCTGTGCAGGTGTCAATCAGGATCTTGGCGTTCTCAAATTCGCAGTCTTCTTGGGACTTCTTTGCAAGTGTTGTTGTAAGCTTGTTGTTACTAATATTGTTTCGAGGACCGAATTCATCGCCAGTGATCAAGACAACCACCGATGCTTGTGATTCCTTCAGGGCATTCTCAAAGCTTTCGGGATTACCAATTTCACACTTGATCGGAGTGATTCCCTTTTGCTTCAGCATTATTGACTCGTGTGTCGAGCTGCTGCTGCTGCTGCTGCTGCTTACGGTTCCGAAAAGCTTGAACGAATCATCATCCTCTTGAAGGAAGGCATTACAGATTCCTTGACCTTGTCGGGTGTTGGGAAGGGTTATTAATATGTTCTTTGTCATCATTGTGTATGTGTTGTAACGTAAAGCTGGCACTTGGGTTTTATGTGTTTTCACCATAGGGTTCTGATGTTGTCATCCTGCAGGGTTCTGATGTTGTCATCGGTTCGTGTTGATGATTGATAGGAAACGCGCTTTTCGTACTTGTATTCGGATTGCTGTTTCCATCCATCAGAAAAATCATTTGTTGTGTGTCGTGTGTTCATTAGTTTTTGGTATGCCATTTTGGGGGTCTGAAAAGGGAGAATCCTAATTTTTGATTGGAGCGATATTGTGAGGAGCGCATCCTTGCTTGATCGGCAGATGATCACGAGGGGCGTGTACCGGTAATAGAGCCACTCTAGCGACGGCCAAGTACCCACAACCGAACATTTTTGGTACCGAACGAACATCTTCTTGGTTCTTTGCTCGAGCTTCACTGTTATGAGCAGAATGTTGAAGAATGCGAGTCATGGCGTTGATTGACTCGCAGTTGTTTGGAGCGCATTGTTTTGGTATGTAATCTTTGAGCAGATTTTTCTCGATTGTTCGCATTCGTTTCAAAAGAAGTTTGGTTCCAGATTCGTCGTTAAATCGGTGAGACATTCAAGCTGAATTTTTGAAATCGTTAAATGAACTTGACGGGATACATAGAAGGCGATGGAAAGCTGTATCACTCGCACTCTGCATCAGGGTTCAGCTGTTTATTTTCATGGTACATTTTTCTACGTGCTTCTGTTTGGCTCATGGATCTATGCCAGTTTCGATGCCATGCATATGTATTGGTTGAACTTTTTTCACACCCATCGAATGAATCATCCTGCAGGGGGGATTTTACCACCCCCTCAGGTGCGATCAGTGTCTTCCTCATTTTTTGCAATCCTGTAAAAACCATAATCACACCACACTCCAACAAGCAACACATCCACAAGGACGACCACTACCTACAACAATAGCGCTATTATGATCATGAATAGAACGTCAATGTCTTCTCCCAACAGTATCAGCTCCTCACCTGTCACAGTATTGTCTGTAGTCAGCCCACTAGACGAGCAATTGGTAACGAAATGCCAGCAGCATCATCTGGAGCTCGATTGCAGCAGCAGCAGCATCGACGACGCTACTGCTGTCACGTTCAATGCATGGGAGCTTCCCATTTTGGAAAAAGAGGAAGAGTCCAATCATTTGGTCCAAAATATTTTGGATGATCTCCAACATGCCCAAGAATCGGGCAGTCTCTGCCAATTGTGCGAAGCCTGGAACGCTCTGGGTTTGATCCGCTTGCACACGAGACGAAATCCTGCGGGTGCTTTGGAATGCCATGCCTTGGCGCTCCGACTGATTGCGTGCAATGGCGATGAAGATTGCATGAAAAAGGCAACGACACTGAGCGACATGGGTCTCTGTTACGAACGTCTGCAACAAACCAAAGAAGCCGTGTTGGCCTACAAACAAGCCATGGATTTGATGAAGGGAACCTCTTCCAGTCATCCACAAAAGATGTCTTTGGAACGCACCATGGCTCGTCTTACCAGAACGTAACAACACGAGACCATTATTGTACTGCTGCCATGTATGGGTGAGATGACGATGACCGCTCCCTACCTACTACCTAGAATGATATGAAACAAGAAGACTTAGAATGTAATAATATATAAGAAAGAATATACAATTAGGACTATCCAACCAAACAGCTTATTCCATGATTACATTCTCAATGACACCTCTAGCTAGTCCTAACAGGAGAAGATGGATTGTAATCGATGGTACCGGTACATCAGAATTCACACCTTCAGTTTCAAGTTTTCCTTACCTCCTGTTCGTACCACCAGTCCCGGTTTGGGCAATATGGATTTTCAAATGGGAACTGTCGCAGGGACTAATAAGACTGACTGACTGACTCACTCCCGACTGACTGACTGACTGACTGATTGACTCCCGCCTTTTGATTTCTCTTGCTCCCGCGTTGGGCTCAAAACGGATCGTCGGTCCGTCAATCCTTTTTCCTTACTTGTGACTTGCTTGTGACCGTTCGCCCATTTCCTCTTGCTCGCAGGCCGATCAACGCCCGCCCGTCAAAATAAAAATAATTCGTGTCGTGGGGAGTGAGTCGAAAGCAGATCTGCTTGGATCGATCGATCATCGCGATCGATATACCGGTAGGAGACAAGAACTCCAGCACCCGTCATCACGTACGGTCCGCAGCAAAACCAAGAAACAACTGTGACTACAGTAACAAACAACACTAACTACAACACACAATAAAAGTTGCAAGGGGAAGAACATTCAAAAATGTCCGCAGAAGAATCCTCTGCAAGTGCGTCTGCTACACCAACAAACGAATTAGAAAAACATCATGGTGATGATGATGATGGCAATCACAATGACAATAATGAAACCGAGAATCACAAAGACATTGATTTCTTGCAAGCCAAATGCTCGCTCCTCAAAAATCAATTAGCCTTCTTACGAAGCCAACAGAAACAAAAGAAAGAACAACGCAAGAAGGAAAAGGGAGAAATCGTTTCCACCTTCAAGAGCATGAAGGGATACATTGACAATTTGGAACGCGAAAACAAACAATTCAAGGCCTTGTTGGCACCATCGGCTGGTTCGGAAGAGGATGAATTGATGGTGTTGCGACAGCGGTTGGTTTCTATGACAAGAGAAAACCAACAACTCAAACAACGTTTACTAGCAACCGAAACCCAAAAGCAAGCATTGGAAACCCAATGCACACGACTCGAAACCCAAGTCTCCCAATCCAAAACTACCGAAGCCCAACTCCGAGATCAAGTCTCGAAGTACGAACAAGTGGTCGATCGAGTGCCTCCTCCTCGCATATCAGAAATGGCTGGTGCTAACAATAAAACTATGCCTCAGAGCAGTAGCATGTCTGTCATGGCGGATGCTTCTGACGCCGGTTCGCGGAGCAACACGATTGACGAATCCATGTTTGGTGCTGGTGCTAGTGCTGATGGTGCACCACACGAGGAAGACATGTTTGGAAAAGTGGTGGATCTCACACCCATTACACCCAAGTCTCGAAGTACTTCTGGTAATACTGCCAACAAGAGCACCAGCAGTCTTTCGGCCTTTAGTAGTCGAGGAGAAGATGATACAGTGTTTGGTGTGGCGGATCGGGCGGAACTTGCCTCGATTGCCGATTTGGACGACGAAGACGACTCTGACGATGACAATAACGACGACAATGACAATGACAACGCAAAAGGCCAAGAATGGGCGGGTTCCATTGCCGCCGATAATATTTCATTTCGATTGGAGGTTATGGACGACAAGAAATTGGTGGATCAGCTGCCTCCTGGTCTATTGAAGGGAGGAGCACCCAAACGCGGTGGTGGCAAACGCACGGGACCCTCGTCCGTGGCAGCCTTGCCAGATGCCTCGGTTACCTCGGGAGGTGCCAGATTAATGGATGACAATATTACAGTGGGGGATGACAATGATAATCTCTTTGGCAAGATGGTGGATCAGACACCAGATTTGTCGACTCCCTATTCCTTCAAAAAGACTGGGTCGTCGGTTTCCTTTCGGGATCACTTGGAGGATGATACGGTGCAGGGTGTCACGGAAAAGCTGGAAATTGAATCTGTTGCCCGACAAGATGACGAAGTTTCGAGTCATGATGATGATGGGGTAACACTGGACGATGACGGAACACGAGATGGCATGTCCCTTGCGGGAGCCAGTCATATTTCCTTCAAATTGAATGTGAAGGAAGAAAAGAATCTAGTCGATCATGTTCCCTTGCGTCGTAGCAACAAACCGAATCATCATCGACAACGCGATGCGTCCGTGATGGCGGTGGGTGACAATTATTCCATTTCGAGTCTGCCAAACGATGATGCGATTACAGATGGGGCAAGTGGTGGTCGGAATGCCTTTGGGCCCATTGTGGATATCACTCCCAGTCTGTCGGCGGCACCGCCATTATCGACGAAATCAATGGCCACTTCGGTGGCGACTCAAAATAGTCTCTTTACCGATCTCAATGACGATTATCGCCATGGTGGTGATGCGGACACTCTTGGTCCTGCGTCAACAGTCGGGGATACGGATTGGGATCGGGATTCCTTGTCCACCTCCATGAAGGAATCCAACAACAAACACATGGTGGACCATGTGCCCAAACGAAAACGAATGCCAACCGATCTTTCGGTTCGAGTCTATTTGGATACCAATCTTGATAACATATCCCAAGTCGATACCATTGCCGAAGATGAAGAAATGGAATTTGGTCCCATTGTCGATCAGACACCCTTTAGCGCCACCAAATCAGTCATCAGTGGCAGCTCTACACGCAGCATGTCGGGACAAGTGTCCGTGGCGGGGTCTACCATGGCGGTCGGTGGTGGTGATACCACTCAAGATTTTTATGATTTGGATACGGTCCAAGATACCTTTATGGATACTGGGACCATTGCCTCGATACAAGAAGAGGGAGATGATAGTACTACTGGTGAAGAAGAAGAAGAAGAAGGAGAAGAAGAAAAAGTAGGAGAAAACATGGTGGATCATGTGCCGTCGCGACGCAAAATGCGGTCCGTGGACGAATCGATCCGTGTGTTGGTCGGTGCTAACGACGACATGTCGCAGGTGGATACCATTGCCGAAGATGGGATTTTGGATGATTTTGGACCCATTGTCGATCATACCCCACACATGGTAGATGTTGTGGCACCATCCGGCGGACCTCGATCCGTGGCGGCGTCGACGGCTGCCGTGGTGGATGACAATCGTACGGTAGGGGATGACCTTGAGAGCATGGCTCTTCATACCACTGTCACGGCAGAAATTACGATGGGCATGTCCGACGGAGAAAGCTTTGTTCCATTGGCTGGAGAAGAGGAGGAGGAAAAGCATGTGGTGGACCATGTCCCAAGCGAGGCAAACCATCCCAAAGTGGTCGGTGGTGGATCTGTGCGGGTACTTGTTGACCATGCCGAGACTCTGTCTCAGGTCGATACGGTGGCCGAAGATGAACGAGTCACCTTTGGTCCAATTGTGGACCATACTCCAGCATTTAGTGCTGCTAGATCGGTTGGTCGATCAGTGGGAGCATCCATGATTAGTGTCGGCACTAATGATGACAGCACTAGTATTCAGGACAATACTACGGTTGGATTTGGAATTGGAGGCTCTGTTGGAGGAGGAGATGACACTGGAAATCTAGATGACAATATGGCTCCGGCGTATAGGCCATCTGCCAATGAAGATAAGAAACTTGTGGATCACGTACCACAAAGTTCCTTCCCCAAGTCAGAAGATGTTTCGGTAGTTGTGCAAGCAGATCCCTTGGATGCAGTATTTGAAGTCGACGACGAAACTGGTGACGGAAACTTTAAAACGGATCGGTACGGCCCAATTGTGGACCAGACGCCACTCATGCGGCCATCTGCATCCCCGTCCGTTGGGGCTTCCATGTTGACTACGACGAGTGATGCTGCGATTGATTTGCGAACTGACGATGGAACCTGGGTTAGTGCTGGTGAAACAATAGGAGAAGTCAATTCGCGAGATACGAGCCAACCCTTGTTGGAATCATTGGAAGAGATGGAAGATGGCCCAACGGAAGCGAGTCAACAATTCATGGTAGAAACTGTGAACTCTCACGATGATTCGGATGACCTGACAGATGATGCTTACGTACGCGTACCAAAGGCAGATTCGACGGAACGGTTGAACGACAACGACGATGGGAAGCAATCCATTGCGAGTGACGAAGATGGTGGTTTCGACTTGAAAGAAATTCACAATTATGCGGAGGAATTGGCAGCCAAGGCTTCTGAAAGTAAGGACAACCCGTTTGATATTGACAATGTTGTTCAATCGTCACCTGAAAAAGTAAAGTCGGACGTCCAGGATTACATAGCGAGCTTGGCTTTGGGAACACAGAAGGACTTGACAACTGAGAATCGGACCGACTCGGTCACTGGATCTGTGGAAAGCTCGACTCACAGTGTGCAGGAAATGCAAAAGTACATTTCGGATTTGTCATCCTTGACTACCGCTGCTAAAGGCAGTAATGAAGATGGCGCAGCGAAGGCCTCTTCGGATCCGCACAAGGCGGAGACTCCCAAGAAGAAGGGTGATACAAGCGAGCCTGACGCAAGGAACGAGATCCTCGATGAGATTGGTACCTCCAAGAAGCAATCGGTCTTTGGAAAACTGTTCCGAGGAAACAAGAAAGAGGAAAAGGAGAGCAACCAAGGTGGGACTTGGGCCTGAGTCCGGCCCACGAAAATACTAGCTATAAGAGTCGTCGTTATCTTACTGATTAAAAAAATTATTGCGTCATTGTTTGAAGTCGCATTGATATTGCGTCTTATTTTTATTAAAAACAATTGCATAATTGTTTGAGTCGTATTGATATTGGAGCTCAACGCAGTTGTTGTCCGTCAGTGTCTATCTTCGTCTCGCTTTGTGACGACTGCTGCCCGATACTGTGACGTGTTTCATGATCCATAGGACGTTTCCATTGCCTTTTCCCGAAATACATTCATTATTATTGATAGTGGTTTGGACTTTATTCATCTTGTCCACACGACTTTCACTCCTGAATCTCTGCCTGTGGTGCCTCATCAAGGACTCACAGTACATTTCTAGTGCACCATCTCTGCCCAAAAAGCACTATATATAAGCAATAGTTAGGAAATTAGACTGGTATGATGGACCAGGAACAAGATTCTGGACTTGATTCGGCATCCTTTAAAGCTCCCGTAATGTGATCAAAGCAACCATGGAGTAATGGTGGCTGTTGACCTTTTCCATCATTGACAAGATCCCCAATCACAACATGGTGACGGCCGTGCGAAAGCAACGGTCTTCCCATGGACCTGGTTGCTAGATCGGAAAAGATATCATTGGCCTTTAATTTTTGCCACCTCGCAAGTTCGTTATTGAATGCAAAGGCAGTGGTCCGGTCCGGCATATTCCAATATCCCCGATTGTAAAGGTCCGTCATGGATGATGGAGTATAGTCCTTTAATCCTGCTGACAGGTCTTCCTTTTGCTTGTCGTAAAAGACTGCATTGTTGGAATCCAGGTAGAGTACTTCGTAGCCATTGGGTCGCATCAAGTCGTGGACTTGATAGGCCAACGAACATCCATATAGGTGCCCTCGTTGTTCCGAGTCAAACGGATATTGTTCTGCTGAAGATGAAGACTCACTGCTGCTGCTGCTGCTGACAAATCCAGGAAGCATGGCGAACCGAATGTTGGCCGGAAACTTGACATTGACTTCCATGACAATGACTGACGGCCGCACCGTCTTTAGGATACTATCCATGACAAAACAATCAAAGGAATCGATATCAATCTTGAGCAAATCCACATTTTGATCAAACCCATGTTTGGACAAGATGTTTGGTATGGACCCAGCCGTAATGTATGCAAAGTGAGTCTGGATCTTGTCACTGGGAAACCGTTCGGCCATTGCCGTCTCTTGGTTCGGATCACCGTCCATCAATAGGGCCTCCCATTTTTGGGTCGGATCGTCCAACAAGGGAAAGGTCGGATCGTCGTCTCGAACTCCGGCTCCCAAATTGACCAGTCGTAATAAGGACGGGTTCTCATTAGTATTGGAAAAGAGGTTCAAGAGCTTGGGCAATAACTTTTCCACATGCAAATCTCTTGGAACTGGCAAAGGAAAAGGGAGAACGTAACTCGGTTTGGAATAAGGACGCAGCAACCTATTGGTCATTTCGGATGGCGTTGCGGTAGTGATGGATGCGGCTGGAAGAGCTGCCAACGGATACGAGTTACGTCCCTCCGCAAGTAATGACATCAAGAGCAAGGTCAATAAGATCGCACCAAGAAAAAGACGATACAGTCGACATAGATTTCTTTCATCCTTGCTTCCCTTGCGGTTGGATGACAATCTTGGACGTCCTCGGGCTAGTTGATGAGGCATTCTATATTTTGCTGTATATATGGTGCTATCTATTTGTGGTGGACAGGGTGGTGATGAGTCTTTGTTCGTGTTCGACCATTTTTACAAGTAGACGAGGTACACGTACACTGTGTGTATTCTGTTTGCCAGGATATTTGTGGGATTTCGCACGACAATCATGCTTTGGCGATCGTGCCATGGATGAGTGTGATTTGTCCGCGTTATTTATTTCGCTTATTTCATGTGCATCGATCACGTGTGTGTTGGCATTTGTTTTTCGAATTTTTTTTTCGAAGAGACTCGATTCGAACCCATCAATAAAAAAGAAAATAAGGCCAGCAATGACCGCACAATCGAAATATTCCAAACTTTGTAAATGAATCCCGTCATCAACACATACTATCACAAGGACAACGGCAATTTTTACAACGCTTGATTTGATAGTATCCCATTTGCAGCTACTTTTCCATTCATTCATTCATTCATTTTGAAGATTATACATTTACTACGCTTTGCCCACCAAACACCACCAACCACACAACTTTTTTGGTTTGGCGTTTTCCTTTGGCACACACTACATCAATCTCGAAGACAACAAAGGACATATTACCTCTGCTGCTGCTACTGATACGATTACTACTGCTACTATTGCACACACACACGCACACACACACGGAACTATTTGATTCTCACTTCCTCTGCAAAATATATATAGTAGCACACAACGAACAATAACCAAACGAACCAACATGATGTCATTATTGTCAGTACCAGCATCGCCCAGCACGGCTGCTCCGACATCGCATCTATACCGCTTGCGAAAAGCACTCATTCCGTTGCTATGCTTTGTGGTTGGCTTTAATATCAACTTTGGAGGCATTTATCACGATATCTCGGATGGGAGTTTTGGAGGACATCCCATTATCGATGCGACCAAGGAATGGAAGAGTTTAATGGTGAAAGAGAAAGAAACTTTAAGTCTCATTATAGAGAAAGGAGAAAAAGACAACAAGAAAGACAACCTTGGTCTCAATAAAGATCAAGCCAAGGCAGATGAAGCTGAAAGAAGGCAATATGAAGAGGAGTCCGCCATTCTACGAGATCACATGAAACGGAACATTGAGGACTATGGATTTGACCCATGGGCGAATCAAGTTTACGACGATGATAGCGAAGACGAGGAATACTGGTGCGGGGAATATTGTTCGACACCAAAGGGTACTTGTTGGCGAAATACTACCATTACCGACCATTATCGTCCACCAAACATTACCCACACTACTACTACTGCTACACCAGCAATGACAACCGAGAGAACCAAGATTCGGCGTCGAAGAGGGGGAAAACCTATTATCCCAAGGCGACTGATTTTTACCTATCACACAAACTTGTTCGACTGCACATTTCCTCCACATCTCTACGACAATGTTCAGAAAACCATTCAAACATATGCTGATCTATGGGGCATTGAAAACAAGAGTAATGTTGAAGTCATGTTCTTTGACGATCAGGATTGTGCTCGTGTCATTGAAGCGTCGGAACCGAAACTGGTTCCAATCTTTTGGGCGGAAACAAATGGGTCCTATCGGGCAGATATCTGCCGAATAGCGGCACTTTACATGTACGGAGGATACTACTTGGATGTGGACATTGAACCAATCCAAGCACTGGATCCACTACCTCAAGTCGACTTTATAACGGCCCAAGCTGCAAATCGAGTATTCTTTCAAGCAGTCATGGCCTCCACACCAAGGCATCCACTTATGAAGCATACATTGGAAACCATGTTGGTGGATTGGTACATGATTCCAAAGATTATGAAGGACTACGGCAAAACGGAATACGAACCACTCTGGTTTCGAAGCCAAACCTATGCCGATATGCGGTTGGAACATGTAGTACAGTATGGCTTTGATCCACATCATAGCATTGGGATTCTCATGGGACCAGCAACCTTACGGATAGCCTATGACAGGAAAGCGAATCTTACAACACCATGGTTGTTGGATGAGTTTGAAAACAAGGCTGAAAAGGTCTATCCTGCATTGATTCGAGAAACCTCTCATTGGGGATGCAATTTCATGGTCCATGACAATGCCACCAAGACCCCCTATTTCTATTCTCGATGCAAAGGAACGGCAAATTGCCCAAATTACGATGAGAAGAAAAAATCTCACGATGAGAAGAAAAAATCTTACGATGAAAAGACAATGTACAGCTGATGACCATGTGGTATATCAAAGGGGCAACAGGGACGACAATATATGACATCCATTTTAATCAGCTCTGGAGCGACTATCGTTTTCGGAAAATCCATCGCACGACTGCGTTATTTTAAAATCAGCACTGTAATACAAGAGTGTCCTAAAACATGACTTGAGATGCTTCTTTATTTTCACCTTAAATTTTGGAATTGTTACGATTAAAATAGTGTACTGAAATATCGGTTGGATACGACGAGGGAATAGTTGTTGGTTTGGGCGACTGACCACCAGTCCCTGACTCTGATACAAGGCAAAGCAAAGGTTTAGCAACAGAGAGTGGGAATAATGAGAAAATCCAATCCATAGGCTTACCTAACGTGTTTGACATGTTGAATGTATACGACGGATACCGGGATGGTATGATAAGGAATGTTTATATGAAAATATAGTAGAAAAGGACTGCCTGCAAAAGTGGCCAGAAATCGACCTACAAATTTAGTTAACATTTTTGTCGTTCCGCGTGTCTCTCAGCTAATAATAAAAAATGAAAGCTTATACTTCCGACTCAATTGAGTCATAGTCGACTGTGACTCACTCAACTGACAAGCGTTTACGCCTTTTTGTTTTCATGGCACGCAATATATTATATACCCGCATGTTCATTTATAATGATACAATCGTCCAGCACCACCGCGCCAACATCACATCTTTACCGCCTGAGGAAAACATTGATTCCTCTAATATGCTTTCTTCTGATTGGTTTCATTATCAACTTTGGAGGCATTTATCACGACATTTCAGATGGGTATTTTGGAAATCCCATTCATGATGCAACAAACAAGGAATGGAAGAGTTTGGTGGCGAAGGAAAGAGACACTCGAAGTCTCATAGTCGATGAAGGAGAGAAAGGCAAATATAATATTGCTCCCAATAATTTTAAAGACTGGAAGATGACAACTGATGCAAATAATTGTGGAGATAGAGGACCAAATTTTACTGCATCGGATCGAGCAGAATGCGGCCCGTTGAGGAGTATGACGAATTCGATCCATGGACGAATGAAGCATACGACGACGACGATGAAGACGAAGATTACTGGTGCGGGGATGACTGGCGATAAACTACCATTACCAACCATTATCGACCACCAAACATTACAACCCATCCCAAGGCGACTGATTTTTACCCATCACACCCACTTGATCGATCGTAGATTTCCTCGACATCTCTACAAAAATGTTCAGAATACAATTCAAACATATGCTGATCTATGGGGCGTTGAAAACAAAAGTAATGTTGAAGTCATGTTCTTTGACGATCAGGATTGTGCTCGTGTCATTGAAGCATCGGAGCCGAAACTGGTTCCAATCTTTTGGGCGGAAAAGACTGGGGCCTACCGGGCAGATATCTGCCGGATAGCGGCACTTTACACATACGGAGGATACTACTTGGATGTGGATATTGAACCAATCCAAGCATTGGATCCACCACCTCAAGTCGACTTTATAACAGCCCAAGCTGGAAATCGAGCGTTCTTTCAAGCAGTCATGGCCTCGACACTGCGGCATCCACTTATGAAGCATACAATGGAAACCATGTTGGTGGATTGGTACATGATTCCAACGATTATGAAGGACCACGGCAAAACGGAATTCGAACCACAATGGTTCCGAAGCCAGACCTATACCGATTTGCGGTTGGAACATGTGGCACAGTATGGCTTCGATCTAAACCACACAATTGGAATTCTCATGGGACCTGTAACTTTACGGATAGCCTATGATAGAAATGTGAATCTTACAACACCATGGTTGCTGCAAGAGTTTGAAAACAAGGATGAAAAGTTATATCCAGCATTGATTCGAGAAACGTCCTATTGGGGATGCAATTTCATGGTCCATGACAATGCCACCAAGACCCCCTATTTCTATTCTCGATGCAAAGGAACACCAATGTGCGTGTTTTATAAAGAGAAGAAAACAGGCACTTGATAATCATGTGATATTAAAGGGGCGATAGGGACAACAAAATGACATCCATCTATCGGCTTTGGGGAGACTATCGTCTTGGGAAAATCCATTGCACGACTGTGTCATTAAATCAGCACAAGAGCATCTTGCTAGAGTAGTCCGAAATCATGACTTACGATGTAACTTATTTATTTTTTACTTTCACTTGGAGATGTTACTATTAGTAGTGTCACTGAAAATGGCCTCCCACTAAATGGATGATGGCGCCACTTTACACCTCGCAAACACTGGCATTCACCACCTGGAGCATATTCGATGCTGGAGTGAAAGAATGAAAGATGAAAACGGTTGATGAGGTCACAACAACGTCAAGACATAGTATTGGGTTTGTGAAACTCACATAGATTACAAAATGTAAGAGTTCGTGGTAGTGCGGGAATTTCGCCAATGAGTTCATTGTTTTGCAACTCAAGCTGCTCTAGTTCGGACAGGACAATTGGCGGCGAAGTCGTTCCTGACAAATCGTTCTTGTCCAAGCGTAGTTGTCGAAGGCTCGTCATACTAACGAATATTCCGCTGGGCAATGGACCAGTCAATTGATTCTCTCCTAGTAGTAGAAGGCAAAAGAACCAGATCATTCAGCACGATTCTCGCATGGATTGGAAGGATTGTACGACAACGTACCTGCATCGAAAACGCTCAGAAGATTCAATTGATGGATCTTCGTTGGAATCATCCCGCCTACACTATTGCCAGCTGGCTGAAACAAGGACGAAGTACCAGTGAAAAGAGGAGTGAGTTTGTTTTGTAACGAGGACTCACTCGGCGAGCCACACGACTTACCCAGGTGTAGTTCCCCAAATTGAGTTGCTTTCCCAATGCCAAACGGTATGGTCCCAGTGAAAAATTGGTTGTCAAGATTCAGATACTTGAGATTTGAAAGGAGGAAGATTTCCTGTGGAATGGTTCCTAGTAGATTATTGTTTGCTGTGAATTGGGTAGTAGATGGACGAGATCGAAACCGTACTCGTACCTAGGTCAAGAAAAGTCAGGCGGTGGTGGTTCTAGGTCTGAGAATACAGACGAGCCGTCCCCATCACTTGCAGCAGAATTATCCTTCTTGTCGTCCATTGTTGCGGTTTTTGTTCCTCTCTAGATGAGATGCAATGCACTAGGAGCGTCATCAGCTTGCTGATGTAAGATGATTTCATGTGATTGGAGAGAAAATAATATATACAGTGGTACAAAAGTGCGTGACTCGATGGATTCCCAAGACTCGCTCCAGGATTCATTGATTGATTGATTCGTTCGACCAAGGCCTTTTTGCCACCATACAAACACGAACTCAAATAATATCTCCGACACAAAAACAAGAGTGGAAACACGCACAATAACATAAAATTGAAAAGATGACCGCTTCATCTTCCTCATCGATAACGAAATATGGCAAGGTACTTCCTATAGCTGGACTTTTATGCTTTGTTGGAGCCATGACGCTGGATTATATCCACAAAGGGAGTCTTTCTCTTCCTCAAGGGGCTGATCTGAATGGACGAAAGAAAGAGGACGGTTCCTCGTCATCCTATTCTTCCATCCAAGAAAAGGCCTCTCGCCCGCTCGAGCACGATTCCTTATTTGACTATGAAGGAACCAATATTGCAACACTAGAAAACAGCGTGGAAGCAATCACAGCACGATTACAGCCCCGGCGTTTACAGCTGGAGGAAAACAAAGCCATCTCCCATCAAATTCTACATCTCCACAATATGAAGACAGGAGGAACTTCCATTGACAAACGATTGAATTGCGCCATCAAGCGTATGAGCGCTGACTACAATGTGACGATACCTCGGTACAGTACGTTTGAAACAATATTGGGATCACAAAAAAGAACGTTATCATCCTCCGGATATTCTCATTGATTTCACCTTCCTTTTCTTGATCCATTTAAATCATCCTGTGACGCCGATCCCATAACTAATTGTCCCACTTCCATTTCCACGGAACTGCCTTCTATTTCTCGAATTGTATTCACTACTGCTACTGCTACTGCTACGAATGTCACTTCTATTAGATATTCACGAATGCTGGCGGAGGGTGTATCGAGAATGCATGGCGAATTCCACAAACCCATGTCGACAAGAAATAAAAGATGCCGCTGTGATGAGTTTCTGTGGACCTTTGCAAAACGTGGAAATGTTGGGCTGGGCTGGTCAAGATAGACCAGAAGTCGCCGTGGTTACCATGCTACGGCATCCCGTGGAACGAGGTACGCCATTTAAAATCTGAAACTGACTGACTGACTCGGTCAATTCAACGAATTTCCTGCCTGTAATGAATGAATGAATCGCAGAGCTATTGCTAACGCCCATCCGCCTGTCTTTCCAATTAACATTGTAGTTTGGAGTCAATACAAGTACCAGCTATCCAATTGTTATCGATGTAAAAACTTGACTTTTGTGTACGAGCTATTTGATAGTGGTGACTGGCCCGGATACGATAACCTGTGCATGTCTCATCTAAAGGACAAACAGGTCCGAAACCTCGTTTCCAGAGACTTGCCAGCAGATGCCACAGACGAGGAGCGAGTCAACGATGCTATTGCCAATATGAAATCAAAGTTCACGTTGGTAGGGATTACCGAACAAATGGAAGCCACGGAAGCTCTTTTGGTGAATGCCTTTCCGTGGCTGGATGGACAGTTGGAACGCAGCAATGCTAGTTGTACCATGCAGCACACCAATAAGTCACCCAGGAATAATGGATGCATCATAGATAGGGCAACAAAGCAAATGATGCACATGCCTGTATTACAGCATCCAGATAATGAAACCCGAAGGGTGATTGAAGAGCACAATCAATTAGACATGAAGCTCTACGAAGCGGCACTTCAGCATTTCGAGGTGCTAAAGCAAGCGATTGGGTATAAGGGATAAATAAAAACAACGATTATAGAATTACATCAAAACATGATTCGCAGTGTGTTGTATAATAATGCTTCTACTATAAGGTATACAGTAAATTGAGGGTGCAATTTTAATTGTTGGTGTCGGCTCGCATTCGAACGTCAGTCGGGCTTTGTCATGCTTCGGCTATTTCTTGGTGTTCAGATTTCTACCATTCGTAGTGTTGCTCTCGATCCAATAGTCCCTTTTTTTCAGTTCTGGATGCTGTTGCTTATCTTTTCCGAGGGAAGATGGCAATCACCTGTCACCTTCAATCTGAATTGAGAATCTTTGCCTCGCAGGTATTTTTGGGAAAGGTATCGGAAAAGCCTCTATTGTCAAATCCAGTGATATCTACAGCTGTATATTCATATCCATTCGTGTAGTTTCCAATGCCAGAACGAAAGGTTGTTCCATTTACATTTCCTTCCCCATAGCAAAATACAACTTCCTGTTGCGAGATTTTTACTTGTGCATTGATGCGAAACCGGCTTGTATCGTCGTACCCAAAAATACTGACATCTTCCCAAGACAACGTCAGGGTAGTAATAAGATCCATGGGTCGTTGCCTTGCTTTCAAGGGGCTGCTGCTGTGGTCGGCATGGTCATCAAGGTTCGTCCTAGGTGACTCTTTACCCCACAATGCATAGACGTTTCCATTCACATTCGGTGCCAAGTCAATAGACCCCATCAGATCAATCATTCCACAGACTCCGTGCAAATAGCAATTCAATGTGACGATTGCGTTACTATCAATGATCACTTCGTTGATCCAAGCGGAAGCATCCCAATCCAAACGGTCGTCTGAGCTGGGATAAATGGCAGCGGAGCAGTCGTCACACAATGATACTTCTACGACACGGAATGCTCCTGGCGTGGAGGCAATCGACTCATACAGGTAACTTGGTTCTTCAACACCAAATGTAGGTGCAAATGTGGGAGTTGGACTGTCCACTGGTGTAGGACGTTCCGTCAAGCCTTCATCTTCACCAATGGTGGCCACTCGTTTGGTATTGTTGTTCTCGTCATTGCTTTCCATCAGCATTCCAATAATGACCCCCTGCAGAATAAAGACAATGGATAGACAGAAGCAAACATATATCATGACTTTGGATCTGGTACTCATCCCACTTGATGGTGGTGGTACAGAATTATGTTGGGAGTCACTGACACTGGGCTCTTGCTTTGGTTCGTTATTAGACGAGGCAGTGGGCCTCTTAGACTCAGGAGATTTGAGACCTTTCGTAGATGGTCGCCCCGTGTGAACCAACGGCGAGGAATCGTCTGCTTTTTTTGAGTCTTCATTCGTATCTTGTTCATTGTTCTTTTCAATGTCGGCGTTGCTTGGTAAATTTTGCTGGGCTTCAGCTTTGTGGTTTCCTTCCTTGGTTTCCTCCTTATTTTCATCATGAACGCTGTCATTCTGGTCGCTGTCTTCCGTTGACATTTGTGGATCAAGGACAGATCCTGCCATGGTGATGCTTTTGGGTCGATTCTTCATGGTTCAACGAGAATGATAGGTATAGCACAGGAATTCAAAGGACCGCAATTGACAATGCGATGCGATGATGATGGTAATGGTACGATTAGATTCATTTGGGACTAAAGTATTCCCCAAAACTCCTACAATTATTACCTTCAACCTTGCCATGATATATTATCAAATTTCAGCAACGTCCCATTGTAACAAAATCGGATTGTATTTCATGAATAAACATGAGCACTTTCTGTGCTGAATAATTTACAATTATGATATTTACACCCAGACTCTCACTCACAAGACATCTTTTACAAACATTTCATCACCCTTCTTTTCTTCGTCCCCTTGAGCCGCATTTGTTGCTCTCGTCGTATTGTATGTATTTCCGCTTCACCATTTTTCTAAAAGGACATTGCTCCATCTCTTTCTTTTTCAGACTGAAGCAGTTGCTGTAGCATCGGTTCGATTCTTCATCTCTTGAAGCTTGGATTGCAGCAGTTGCGCACTGGATTCTGGTAATCCATTGCAATCCAAAAGCGGCGCCAACTCGTCAACCCACCCCAAGGCTTCCATTAGGTCCAGCATGGAAGAATCAATGTCACCCTCGGCGAAATAATCCCTATTCGCCAGGCTGTCAAAATGCATTCCCAAATTGAATCCAACTGGATCTCTGTTTACCAACATTCGAAGACAGGTTTCCGGTACTCTGTAAACTAACGAGTTGGCTGGTGCTACCTTGAGAGAAGTACCAATGACAATCAGTAGATCGGCGTCTTCCACATCCTTTGGAACCAACTCGAAAAACTTCGGAGGAAGGCTTGATCGGAACAGAACGATAGAGGGCTTCACTGTATTGTACCCGCATATCCGACAGGCAATGTGCGAACTTTCTTGTGGAGCAGTCGGGTCAGATTTTGTAATATCCTTAATTTTGGTGCGGACATCTTCACAGAACCGTTCAAAGTTCGCTTCGTTATGACACATGCCACAGTCTGCCTGATCCATGGTGCCGTGGACTGGTACCACCATATCTCTTGGTAATTTGGTGCACTGATCTTCAAGTCCGTCAATGTTTTGGGTATACAGTCGCGCTAGTTTTCCAGTCTTGGCGTGCAAGAGCTCCACAAACCGGTGGGCAAGTGTGGCCTTCCATAGTTGGTCCCTTGTTCCCAACACGAACTGGCGGTTAACTTCCAGGCATGGGAATTGGTTTTGCAGGAATAAATGATTGTCCAAGGCAATGGATGGATCCACACGTATTAAATCACGTTCGGCCTGAGTCGCAGTGAGACGATCCGCATCCATGGTAGCGTAAAGGCCATTGGCCGAGCGAAAATCAGGAATCCCAGAGACAACGGACATGCCAGCGCCTGTGAGAATGACAATCTTTTGACAGGCATCCGATTTGATGAATTTGGCCACATCGGTAAGAGATTTTGGCAATTCACCAAATGGATATTGAATGACAGAAGACAAATCATCGTCAAAAGAATCGTCCAAGGTAATTGGGAAAGACCTGATTTTGGCCTCTCGATCAAAGGAAGAATCATCATCTTCCTGGTCGTTATCTATGGAATCGTGGACCGAATCGGATGTGGAGACTAAGGAATCATTCGAAGAGCACATGCTGCTCACGGAGCGCTGTTTCTTGATCGGCCGAATATCCGTCTCGAAATCAGCGTGAGCCGGAGCATTTTTTCGAATGATACTCTTCTTTGATGATTCATATTGATCGTTAAGAACATCAGAGGTGATACTTGACTCATCGTTGGCGACATTGTCATGATCACCGCTGCTAGGATGCGGCGGCTGAGGACATGTACTCTGTTCGCCGCTCAAGGGAGACTTAGGATCAGAATTGGAAGGAGCTACTGCGCCTGTGGCAATAATACCGTTTCGGCCAGCTTGGGCATTCCTGGATTCAGAATCTTCTCTGTGGATCAGCGATGGTACCGTTGTACTCATTGGATTCGTGTCGGAAGCTGGAGACGCCGATGCTGAAACAGAAATTTCAAACGGCGGAGAATAACTATTGGTAGTAGTCGTAGAAGTTTGATGTGTAGTGTGAATAAGCTGTGGCTTCTGTGGGCCTTCCAGGATTGGATGTCCCAAGGATGTTGGTTTCCTTGAAATGTCAGCGAGCGGAAAGCCGCCGACTGCCGCGTGTCCTTGCTGGTTCATCCTGAAGCGTACGTCGAAGATGAGATGTGATAGACTGAATGAATGAATTCACCTGATAATGGCACTAGAGATTGTTTCTGTCAGCTGTCTTGGCTCAATGCAACCCAAACTTCGAGCTTTGGAGTCTTGGTGTCTGAAATACGTTCAGAAGGTGCTTGCGCTAATGCTCTTGCTGCAAGTAATACAAGTAGTATTAGGTCAGAAGTTGGATAACAGGTGACAATGGAATACGCACCTGATACACTTCGGCAATTCCCTTCTGATCTAATATATGTATTCGGTACTGTTCATCGTTCAAATTCAACGTAGAATGACCGAGGGCCGACGTAAGCTTATTCCCACGAAATAAGTCCGAGGACGAACTGCTTCGACTCCATTGACCGTACTGAAAGGAAAAGGAAAAGATCTTAGCCTTATCATTTTACAACACTTGTGAACTATGAAATGGGTAAAAACAGCAACAATATGGTAGTTTCATATGTTGAAATTAAAAAAATGCCTTCTAGGTTTCGTTGGTACAAAAATGAGCCAATATGATTATTCAATGCAAAAAAACACGTCGAAAAGCCACAAGCATGCCCCCAAATAGCTATGTTAATTCAGAGATCTTGAGCAAAGACTAGTTCATAGCTCACTTTCTAATACTAGAGGAGGGTTTGACTTTCACAACGTGCTCAAACATGTCTTGGTACCCTCCAACTCTCCCAGTTCACGATCCATTTTAGTCAATTTGCGACATGATGGGTGTCCGTAGGCTACTCTTGATGCGAATGTGCGACCAAAAGTTGTTTGTTTCGCATAAATATTTCTTCTGATGTGGGACATCGGACATTTAGAAAAGCCCCACTAATCTGAGTGACTTTTTCAAAAGAAAACAGAAGAATATATTACAAAAATTGCCCTAAATTTCGTAATAAATATTATCTTGAGCTAAAAAAAAATGGGTGAAGCGGGACCTCCCATATACCTTTTGGTGGGCGAAAACAAAATGGAAATGGTGAAGCTGATTTGAGATTCAGGAAGTATCATTTTTTATGATTGCTGAACGCAATACGGCCAACGTGGGACCTTATATGAAATCTCATGATGGACCAGTCGCACAAGCGATGATTTTCATTCATTCCCTTCATGTGTCAAATATAAGGTATTACGGAACCGAACCGCTGTGCCTACCAGGCTCCTACTTTAATGTGACTAGTCCAATCTAAGTATCTAATACACGTTCCAACAGATGTGTTCCGGCGTTTGCAATATTGGTTTCAAGACTAGAGCCTTTTCGGCGCCAATCCTGTCCTTGATTGAAGCCTCACAAACATGACACTACTGCAAGGCGTGTCCATGGACGTATCGTGAACATAATATCTTTTGCGTAGCAAGACAAAACCAATTCTCGTCCACCAGTAGCTGGACAGTGCTCCTCCTTGTCGTAGTTGCTATCTTCTTCCTCCGTTGCTCCACCAACTTCCGATTTGAGTCCCAGGCAGTGGAGTCAACAAAAAGGAAAAAAATAGTATCAGCATCAGTCAATGCTACTGGTAGACAATCTGGATTATCACAATATGAAGGTGTTGTGACATCGCATAGATAGTTTCACATAGAGATTTGCACACAACTTATAAATTCCGCATGATTCGTCATCGCACTTGTTCTTTCTCGTTTTTTCTGGTACCAGTTTTCTTGTCACTCGCTACTCAATATTACACTCACATAGTTTCTGAGATGATCCAGGAAGAATGTTGTCATATAAACACAGGAGTTCAAGTCGCATGATGTGTCTGGAAACATTAGTTTTCATAGTCTTCCTGCATGCAACTTCAAAAAGCGGCTTGCGCTGCTGCTTGGATTGATAATGAAACTGTCAACAGAATTTTTGAAACGCTGAGTTCAATCACATTCCACCATTAGAAGCTTGGTCACCTTTGAGATATCATGATTTGCCATGTAATATTCTAGTGCAGTGATGTCGTCATCTATGTGGCTGATCAGTTTGTGGAAAATTTCTTTCAGTGCCATCAATCTTCGTTCAAAGTTTACACATAAATAATTGGCGTATTCTGGATGCATTGCGTAAATATCTTTGAGCGGTATCATGGGCTAGTTGTTGTCATCAAATTGTAGAACACTCTTCTCAATGTCATGAAACAAGAGAACTCCATATGGCGCTTGAGTGGCGCCATTTTATCTTTGGTTCTGGCAAGACCATCATTCCGTTACCAAGGCAAACGTGGTCCAACGATGGTCGGCTTCGACCATGACGTAGTATCCATCGGTTTTGACACCATGGTGTTCAAACAAGCATCACTTAGTTCTTAATATATTCGTCGCACAATGACCACAGAATTTTCAATTAGGTCTTGGTTGTCTATCATTTGCCGTCAGTACCTACCGTATAGGCTTTCTTGGCAGCGGATGGCTCTGCTCTTCTTCTAAGCGTTGTTGAAAGGCAATGCATGTTCCCCAAGAATCTTCCCAATCGTGAAAGCGCTGTGTCAAATTACCACAGGATGCCTGAGAGTTCTCCAATTGCTTGCGTACTTGAACGGCTGCTGTTGCAACGTCGAGAAAAGGCCCCTCTTTATGTTCATATTGATAGATGCCAAATTTGCCGCGAAAAAAGTCGACGCCCATGTATTGTTCATAATTTTGGTGCAACAACAGGCTCGCCTTTTCAAGTTCTAAGCCTCTTGGATAATCGCGGTGCAAGTCATTGACAAAATTGAAAAAGAGGGGAACGATTCCAGCTGCCCCAAAGCATCTGTGTACTAGGCTGAATTGCATCATTTGCGACATCCACCAGGAATCGTCTTTTTTCATGAATACATAAGGCATCAGCATCTTGATATATCTTCTATCAAAGGCATTGATAATGGCATCCACTTCTGCGGTAATAATGATTCCTTTTTGATTTTCTTCGCTGAACCTCTCAGCATCTCGCAAGGCATAGAATACAGCTTGAGAGGATAGCATTTGCGTGTCCAAAAAGTCAAAATAAAGTGTCCAGCAGACAGTCCCATTCAAGTTGTTGGTCGTGGTGGCCATATCGTCAGGTATGTGGCATTCAAGCTCTACATCATCATCCGAAAAGATCCAATATCTAAACTCTTGCTCTCTAATCTGCTCTTCGCAGTGCGCATACTTGACCAGTTCATTTCTTCCTTCCGTCCAAGTGGTATCGGGGATAAACAGGGTGCGGCAAAAGGACGACCATTGGCCATTTTCCAAGACATCGCATTCGGGATCTTTAGCCGGTTTATCAAAGGATGCATAGACCAATAAAACACTTTTTTCCACGCCTGCATCGCGGAGTCGTTGTTTCCAGTGACCCAACATTCGGGCGGGACCTTGCACAAGGACAACTAGGTGTGAAATGGAATATTGGTCGGCATTTGTTCGAGCAGATGTGATGACGGTTTCTTCAAGTGGCTGTGGTGGTGCTGTTTGGGGCGTAAGAGCCTCTGCCTGTCTCTGCGGAGCTACAGTTGCAGCTGTCTGCACATCGCCTCCTCCTCCCATACCAAGCGACAGGCCCACTCCTTGTCTTTTTTCTTGCTGGGCATTCGTTTTCTTTCTCTTCTCCCATGAAAACAGTATTTTCCTGTCACCTTGGAGCACAAAATACAGCATAGCCAATAACAGCAGGTGAAGAGAAGATGGTAGGTTCTTCATTTTTTGCTTCCTGCTTTCTTTCTGTATCTAGTTTTCAAAGTGACACTGAAAGGATAGGTTGACAATCGAGTATGTACGGTAGAAGATTGATTACCTGGACCCACCGCAAGTTTTCTCAAACGCGCGATTTGCACGCGTTGAATTTGCACATACCCCTGTGAGGGGGTTAGTCTTTTGGTGCCATTGCTTTGAAACCCTCAAATCGATCGTGAACCCGAAAACAAACAACAGAAAAAATTCGTTGGGGTTTTTTGGTCGCGTGCCGATCAGGATATCCTCAAATCGGGGGTAATAAACGGGGGTGAAAAGTGGAACAAACCCTATTGAAAACGAAACGATCTACGGTAGTATCGTACTACCGGTATAGTATAGCTACCATGCTGCAGTTTGAATGAAATCTGATCTCTACAGTAGTCTTACTTATTGAAGATGCACTATTTTTCTATCATAGCGCCTTATGGCTTATAAATATACCAGGAAGGGTTCCGATCCCTTCGCAGCACCATGCCAAAATCAAAACCATCCTTGGTTAAACTTTCTTGCGTAAAGTCTTCGATTGTGTGTCGTACAGTCAAAAATGGATTCCCCGATTCCTGAACCATCCAGTCTTGTACTGCCCTGACAACTCCATTTTGGTTGGATGACCGTCCAGTTTTGAATACTGCTGATTCCACACCCCATCCGGTGTAGTCTTGGCATTGAGGAATTAGTTTGCACCCATTGCAAGACTGACCTGGCTCCCCGTAGTTGCAGTAGTCATGTCCACTGATGATCCCACCGGATCTAACCTTCTTCCACCAAAGAGGAAGCTCGGCTCTTACAGCATCGTAGGTATGAGATGCGTCGAGGTAGACAAAGTCAAAGTAGCCATCGGGGTACTGGTCCAGTAATGCAGGATTGGTTGAAATAGTCTTCTGGAGGTTCACCGTACAGTTCTCCAAATAGCCTTGTCCAGCCCACTTGCTTTGCTTGCCAGCCAGACCTAAGCGTCTATTCAAGTACTTGGTAGGGTTTGGTTCCACCAGAACCCAAGTCCATTGGTCGTTCATCAGCTTTGAATTCTGCTGCATGAAGACCTCGGAGAAGCGCCCATCTTGTACCCCAATTTCAATTCCTCGTCGAAATCCTCCATAAGCAAAGAGATGGGAGAAATAGTTTCGTTGTGGGTGAGCAGTCATGTAAGTCACGATTTCTGTTTCACTCCAATTGCCGTTCTTTTGTTTGATGATTCTTTCAAAATCTTCTGCTCCAGTAGACATCCCGGCACCATTTTCTCTGAATGATTTTGTGGTCATTGGCATGTCGTCCTCTTGCAATGATCGTTCGATCATATCTCCCACAAAATCACTCAAACAGTACGCAGCAAGGAGAATCAAAGTGAAAAATACCTTTATAGGAGCACTGACGACGTCTCTGTTCGGGCTATTGCTCCGACTACGGATGTTTGGGCGAGACTGTCCTAGCGATGGCATGGATACAATATGAATCGAGCGAGGCAATTACTGTTGAAGGTCACAACACGGTTTCGACTCTGATTTGTGGTTTGTGGAATTAGGTATGGCCAATGCCCACCTCGCAAGGTTTCGAACGATTGGCCCGACTGGCGCGTGGATACCGAAATAATATGATTTCCTGCTACTTACGGCATTGACACTTTTTGTTGTACAAATACGTCACGGCATCTAACAAATAAAATATGATACGCGCACGGTAAAGCATTTTGAGGAAAAAAAACACGATTGATTTTATGTCTTGATCCATGAAGACGACCAATTCAGATTGCTGAAGTTGAAATATAATGCTTAGCCAATCGAGTTATTGTATAATGTTGGTCAGCGTTGTAAACTAGAAGCTTTCTCCATGCCAGGGTCCTGGAAGGACCCGACATTGGATCCTCAAACGCGAAGATATGAGTCCCCTTCCAGAGTTCCTTTGGCTTCAGACCTGCCGATCATTTTTCGTACTCTACCTCCGACACTTCCACAAGCAAGCACTTTGTGCCGATAATTTGATGATTAAAAACAGAAATTCAATAATTCAAGAAACAAAGTCAATCATGTTTTAGCTCCTGTAGTATTGGCGCCTGCTTCCTTTCCTCCTCCTCCTCCAAACTTGATGTCTTCAAGTGCTTGCAATATTGGTTTCAAGACTAAAGCCTTTTCGGGGCCACTCTTGTCCTTGATGTAAGCCTCACAAACATGACACCACACAGAGAGATCGGCCAAACTGACAGCGATACAGTTCGCCGTATCCTTCCAATGCTGCAAGGCATGTCCATTAACGTATCGTGAACATAATATCTTTTGCGTAGCGAGGCAAAACCAATTCTCTCCCAATGGACAGTGCTCCTCCTTGACGTCGTTGCTGCCTTCTTCCTCTGTTGCTACAACAACTTCGGACTTGAGTCCACCCGTTGGCTTCTTTTGATTTGGTGGCATGCAGCAGGGTATTTCCAACATGGCAAGATTGGAATTAGCAAAGTAGTCGGAGACATCCTTGGCCGTAACCTTTACGTGTTCAGCAATGTGCGGACACGAATCAATGGGCGCAATGGTACCACCTCCATCTTTTGCCAGTTGCTGATCCAAAATAAAATTGTAGCAAGCTGTGACATCCGGTCCCACTTCGTTGACAGCGTGATTGCGGCAACATCATAGGGGAACCCAAAGATCGTCGTCAGACTTTCGACTGCTTGCCAACACTGGGCAATGGTGGCGTCATCTGTAGAGGAGCTAGCGGCGGCAGATGTTGACGCTGTCGAGTTGGCTGGCGGGTCGTCCGAGTTGGATGAAGATTCCATTGTTGTAGGAGGGAACGGCACTGTTGTGATGATGATGTATCAAATCATGGAATATTGGATATTATGCGGCTGCATATATACCGTACCGTATACGAGTATATGATCAAACCTCATCAGGCAGACCTGTCCTCCGTCCGATCTAATAGGCCCAAACAATAAACATGCATGCATCACCAAAAATTCTCCGTCACCGCACCATTCCATACTTACCTGTCACAACAGCACTCCCAACTTGACTACGTCCTTTCCTCTCATCATTTCTATCATCACAATCCATCACCGTCCATCACAGTTCACCTCTTGATAAAAGCTTAAGTTGTTTCTCTAGAAGATACCATAAATGACGGTGCCTAACTTCAACAGGAGCAACTCATTCCTTCAGCAAACCACGACCTTGAATATACTACTTATAATTGTATCCGCCTTGCTACTCTTGGATTTCTTGACGAGATTGGTCGGAAATATCAACAATCAATCCAGCGGCGATGGCTCTGCTATCTCTTCGGCAGCATCAGCGCTATCGACATCTTCAGATGCAAATGGTGATGGCCCAATCATGTGGAGTCCAGAACAAATTGTGTCGTATATGACGGCGTATCCACAGCGCAGTTACTTTTCTCATTTTTTTGCCTATGGAGGCTTTCGCCGAGGAATTGAAATTGGGGTGCAAGATGGTCGGTACAGTGAAGTGTTGCTGGATCAGAATGCCCGCCTTTTGAAGGATCATTGGTCACTGGTTTTGGTCGACCCCCATCCGACGAAATATTTGAAGGAGCGTCTCGGCATGGACGGCAAACCAGGTGTTTGGAAGCAGGAAGGTTATCTAAAAAATGTGGATGTCACATTTGAACGAACCACGGCGATGGATCCAGAACTGATAGCAAAGTATCCGGATGGGTATTTTGATTTTGTCTATCTGGATGGTCTGCATGAACACCATGAAGTAAGAGCCGAGATACCGATATGGTGGCACAAGGTGCGCTCGGGAGGCGTTCTGGCAGGCCATGACTATTGTAATTATGGAGAGGAAGGACTGTCGTGCAATGGATGCAAGGAAATTCCAGAATGTAGGCCCTATACGTTGTATGGAGTAGATTCAGCTGGACCAAAGGAAGGGCGGTCTTCGAACCAAAATGGTGTAGTCATGGCCGTGCAAGAATGGATGGTAGAAGAATCTGGTGATCCCACTTTGACAGTGCATCACACGCAAGAAGACTATACACGAAAAAGTCTGGCCAAGGATGGCTTTGAGTTTTATCAGGTGATTGCAAGGGATCGCAATCCATCATGGTTCATTGTCAAGCCATGAGGTCACATCTTGAACTGACGAGGTAACGTGTATACTAATTTTGTATGGTACTCTAATTTCCAAGGATTGAAGAGAACCTTGGTCTTGCTATTCACAGCCCCGTGGCAGAATTTGCCATTCGTGACAGCTTGTCCGAAAATAGTTCACAATAGGTTTCCGAGTGATTAGAGCGTCTTTTTCGTGTCCAATCAGAAGAGATCGTGAAAAAACGACTAGGCAATTGGTCGAGTCCGTTGCGATGCCAACGGTGGATGGAAAGGGTGGGAATTCAAAAATGTTCGCATTGGAGTATCCAAGTCGGGTCGTACAGAACTACCGGTATAGCATCGAGAAAGCTTCCAGTTTCCAATCAAAGCTGACCAACATTATACAAGAACTAGATTGCTTTCTTTGCAAGACAAAGATAGAAGTCTCTCAGCATCTCAGCATTGCATTTCAACTTACAGTAATCTGAAGTGGTCGTCTTAGAAAACATTCAATCAATCGTGCTTTTTTCTAAAAATGATTTTGACCATATAAAATAGTCGGATGCCCTGACGTATTTTCCACAAGCAAAAGTGTCAAGGCTATAAGTAGCACGAAATTTCAAGAAATCGGTTTCTACGCGCCAGTCGGGCCAATCGTTCGAAACCTTCCGAGTTGGGCATTGGGGTCCTCGTCCTCATCTCACTCCACCACCACAAAACCAGAGTCGAAACTGTGTTGTGACCTTCCATAGTCATAACCTCTCTCGATTCATATTGTATCCATGCCATCGCCGAGACAGTCTCGCCAAAAGAGTCCTATTCGGAGCAATGGCCCGAACAGAGAAATCTTAAGTGCTATTGTAAAGGTATTTTTCACTTTGATTTCTGCCTACTGTTTGAGTGATTTTGTGGGAGAGATGATCGGAAGATCATTGCAAGAGGATGAAATGCCAATGACCACAAAATCATTCAGAGAAAATGGTGCCGGGATGTCTACTGGAGCAGAAGATTTTGAAAGAATCATCAAACAAAAGAACGGCAATTGGAGTGAAACAGAAATCGTGACTTACATGACTGCTCACCCACAACGAAACTATTTCTCCCATCTCTTTGCTTATGGAGGATTTCGACGAGGAATTGAAATTGGGGTACAAGATGGGCGCTTCTCCGAGGTCTTCATGCAGCAGAATTCAAAGCTGATGAACGACCAATGGACTTGGGTTCTGGTGGAACCAAACCCTACCAAGTACTTGAATAGACGCTTAGGTCTGGCTGGCAAGCAAAGCAAGTGGGCTGGACAAGGCTATTTGGAGAACTGTACGGTGAACCTCCAGAAGACTATTTCAACCAATCCTGCATTACTGGACCAATACCCCGATGGCTATTTCGACTTTGTCTACCTTGACGCATCTCATACCTATGATGCTGTAAGAGCCGAGCTTCCTCTTTGGTGGAAGAAGGTTAGATCCGGTGGGATCATCAGTGGACATGATTACTGTAACTACGGGGAGCCAGGTCAGTCTTGCAATGGGTGCAAACTTATTCCTCAATGCCAAGACTACACCGGATGGGGTGTGGAATCAGCAGTATTCAAAACTGGGCGGTCATCCAACCAAAATGGAGTTGTGAGGGCAGTACAAGACTGGATGGTTCAGGAATTGGGGAATCCATTTTTGACTGTACGACACACAATCGAAGACTTTACGCAAGAAAGTTTAACCAAGGATGGTTTTGATTTTGGTATGGTACTGCGAAGGGATCGGAACCCTTCCTGGTATATTTATAAGCCATAAGACGCTAAGCTATAAGATTAATATAAAATAGAAGAATTGTCAAAGTGCAGCACGATAGCTACTGTAGTATTTCATTTCCAACCTCCTGCTCAGTAAGATTGGTTAATCCGCTCCCCTGACCTGGTGATTCTTACAGGATTAGATGATGATTGATTCGATGATTCAGATTGTCCGCTGCTTTTGTCTTGCACCTGCTGATGTTGGTGTTGTCTGTTGCCTTGTTCTGACTCCCTAACCTGTGATGTCCTAAAACATGTCACTCGTGTCCGTGTCGATTCGATGATTCGACTTATAAACTGCTTGGTTATCCTCCTGATCCTTTTGCTGGCTTTCGGAATCCAGCACCAGCATCGACATCCCATATCACTCTACGAAAAGATTTCAAGCTTGATTCGCCATTCTCTCTCGAAGTCTCTTGCTCTCGCAGTGCGATATATCTCTGACGGACATACACTAGTAGGTTCCAAAAACCCATTAGTGGAATGAATGTAGCACGAAGCATCATATAGGGATAGAGTGCTGGCTCCAATTCTGGCCCACCTCCGTTTGCAGTGTTATTTCGTTTTGTAGTCAATACCACTGTCCATATGTAGGTCACAAGAAAGACAAGGCAATACAACAACGATTGTACTCCCACTCGTTGCACCCTTTTAAGTTGATCTGGCGACGCTGTGACTTGTTTTATAACATAGTCATTGGTCAGAGTGGTGGTGGTGGTGGTGGCTACCCTGGTAGCAGCTTGCGCATTTGCAGCTGTCACAGATTTGTGCTTTGATGAAGATAGCGATAGCCGGAGATTCTTCAAGTTCGTCGTCCATCTTTCCTTACTCTTTTTGATACCTTCATAAATAGTTCCCCGAACGTGACAGAAGATGAGAAGATTGAAGGCTACCACCACAACCGTACACAGCAGAAACGGAGTGCCTCCAAAGACCGACCCAACCGCGTGGATGCAATCAGCATCGCACTTATCCGTAACTCGGAGCCAGCAACCAGCACCGGCCGAAACTTCGCCGTACATTCCGAGTGCCAAACCAATCGTAGCGGTCGCTGTGGAAAAAATGCAAATGCTCACGTGCATGTATGGCTCAATCCTTCGTCCAAAGACAGGATCTTTCATTCCAAATTTGACAACCATTAGAAAGTAAAATGATAGGGCTGCATAGTAAAAAAAAGAAATGGTCGAAAATGAAAAGCCCCAGCCCAGATAAGAGCAGGTAGCATCGTTTCCGATTGCATACAACCTTCGACTTGTGTCTCTTGGAACGAAGAAGCATTGCAGCGCTGCTGTGACTGAGGTAAAGATATCCGTTATACTGAGGGCGAGCAAGATTCTTCGCATGGGAGACTTGAAGCCACGTTTGTAGAGCAGTCGAATCAGGAGACATGATGCCCAAATACTGATGAGGGTTGGGACAATAGGGACAAAAGCAAGAGCAGTCTCTTGTGTATCGGAAAGATAGGATACATTTGAAGCACTGTCCGTGTTGACATCATTTGTTTGGGTTTGGTCACCTTCCATGATGATGATGACTTCTAAACAAGTTTGTGTTGTCAGTACATGATGGCGTTGTTGGGTGGTCGTATTGATGTCTGGAGGTGGCAGTATATGACCTTTGGCAGAACGACCAATATGTAAATCATGTCTGGTGCTTAAGTGTTTTTATCACTTGGCTTAAGTGAAGCTGCTCTGCGACAGCTGAATTCAAGGAAGGCGAAAAACTGCACAGGACTTCACCTTGAGATTATTAACAAAACATCATACTTTGCTGATAAGATCTTCATGGAGCAGAGTATTGCAACCTGCAATGAATGACCGATTGACTCGGGGGTATCTGCTGATACCAATCCTACGAAACACCTGAATAGAAGCTTCGTTTGGAACTGGCAATGAAATGGAGGGAAAGCTCCTGCTTGTGGGCAAGAGGCAGCAGATCTACAAGAACTTCAATGAGGAAGGCACAGCCAGTCTTGGAATGGATACATAGTACGTCATTCCTCAGTATCGAGATTGTGAAGAACAGGGTGTAGTGTCTGTAGAGCACAAATCGGGACGGTCGTCCAACCAAATTCGGAGTTGTCAAGAAGCCATTACAGTACTTTACGAGGAGACTGCATGATAATTCGTCTGGTGGAATCGTCAGTGGATCCTGATCGACTGATTTGGCTTTTGACAATCGATCGAAGACTTCGTGTGAAAGTTTACCCAAGAATTGGTTTGATCCTATTTGGTAAATCTGCGTTCAGCATTCCGGGCTTGGGCGTAAACGATGAGGACTACTCCGATTCCAATACAAAAGAAGTGACAGCACTCACTATCATCCCAACCCAATGAATCGGTATCCCGTTGGACAGAGATCGCCTCCACGCAGCTCCAATACTAATCGATTGAACTGTTCAGTGCTGCAATGTCCAGTGCATCCTTTGGCATAGTCTAGGTATCAGGCGTAAGCTGGATTCCTATGACAGCATCATAAAATATTTTCAATTTAGTGGGTGTTTTTTAACGCCAAGATAACGGATAGAACCGTGCTGTAAGCACTTTTGAATTGCTACCTATGCGTTTCTGCTGCATCAAATTGAAAATGTGTGATGATTATTATTGCGTCATTAATTATTCTGCTGCCCTTTTAACGATTTCCGTTCGTATCATCAGCTAAAAGTAATTGTTGGATAAAAGAGACAAGAAGTTCTGTGACAAGGGAGGCCGTCTCAACTTGAGGCATCTTCTTCTTGCGACAAGTTCAATTTGATGGGAAATACAATGCCCAATGACAGCATTCCCGAAGATCAAATCTGTTTTCAGAGGAATCCAAGTCATTCACCTCAAGCGAAAGACTCAAGGAGCGGCATGCAGAACAATCGAGGAGATGCTTGTTCGCCAAGCGATAGCACTGTATCACTCCAAGTCGAATCTCCAGAAGCGAACAGCTGTTCGAAAGCACAGCAGGATGACATCCACAGCCAATCTTGGGGAGACAGTACTGTATCAATAGGAGATAAATCATCTGATAGAAAAATGCCTGCTCAATCCGCGAGATCAAAACACAAAGTGAACGCTAAAACATTGCAAGAGATTGCTTTCTATTCTTCGGAAGATGAGATTGCAGATCCAGGTGACGTTGGTCAAGGCAAGGCTATTGGTGGTGTCAAACGCAAGCGAAATGAAAGCCGTCTGGAGGATGATCTTTTCACATCTGATTCTTCTCAGGATGATGACGGTGACGTCAATGACGATGCTGGTAGTGCTGATGGAGACAGTGTAGAGTTTGATCCCTTTGCTGGTGATTCTGATGATGATGACGACGACAACGATGATAGTATGTCTGATGGAGGCAACTCGGTGTATCAGTTGCAAAATGTATGCATGAAGACAAACGAAGTTGGGGTCGAAAGTCTTGTCTGCGTAGCACAGGAAAGCACCACAGACAAACAAAAGAAAAAAATATGGGGGAAGATTGTAAGACGGTGCTCGAAAGAAGTGTTTGACGTTCAATACGGGGAAAAAGGTACGCATCGCATCTATGCTCTACTCTTGTCTCATAATCATGTTATATCACTCAAGCTCTACTTTGATTGCACCGCTAGTGCTTCGCAATGTGTCGATTGCAGATATGATGACGATGGAATCTCGTCAATTGAAAGACAGCAAACTATCAGCTGGCAACAAAGTATACGCGCCATGGCCTGGGACAGAGAACCCTGCAACTGACTGTAAGTCCGTCATGATGTCTTCGCAAGATTGATCAAGAGATTTAGAATGTCCATCTAATTCCCCCTGCTCCATTGCACTTGGATCACCGATGTAGCGTATTTTTGGGGACGAATCAACGAAGTGAAGATTGGCTCACCAAGTGGAGACTCTAAAAAGCACTATTCCATTCTCTTCTTTCCGACCCCTGACAGCCACGGACTAGTCGACATCACTGATGATTTGGACTCGGAGTTCATCTATCGTGAAAAGGAAGCCATCTTCTTGATGCAGAATGCAGTTTTGCGCACCGACGACTTGCCATCTTCGCACGAAATGTCACTAGAGGAACTGATTGACATGAGAAGAGAACAACAAGAACCATCCAAGCCAAAACAAAAGCGTACAGCCAAAAAGAAAGCAAAAGCTCCTTCTGCCACAAAACCACCGAAACCAAGACGTAGGGCACCATCCAAACCAAGAACAAAACGACGAAATGCCGCTTCGAAGATATCTGAGAGAGCGCAGTCGTCTCGAATCATGGATCCAGCCAACGAAAGTAAGCTCCAACTATCGTTGGAAAGCCAAGACTTCAAAGACTCTATGTTGCAGGTCGACGAAAAGGTATACGCGCCGCATCCTGGCGAGGATCCGCAAAGAGAACGTAAGTACACAATTGATAAAGCCGCATCAGATACAGTACCGGATTTGATTCTTTCTCACAGGTCATCAATTTTCTTTCCTTTGTTGATAGGATACTACTGGGGTCGTATTACAAAAGTCTTCAAGTCAAATAACACGAAGAATTTGTACCGGATCGATTTCCCTGATGGGGACAGGACGGAGAAAGTAGAGTCCTTCTATCTACATCGGTATTTGGAGTGTATGCGCATGATGGAAAATGGATGGCTAGCAGAAGATAAACCGCCAAAGAATCTATAGTGCCAATACCACCCATGCAGGGCGGGTTTTGTACTCGACAGTAATACTGTACATAACTCTTGTTTCTCCTCAATATCTACAATTTGTTGACACGATACGATCTGATTGTGGTTACATGTCTTAGTATTTCCCTATGCACTACCTGCTACATTTTGCTATTGTCTGTTGGCGTCTACCCTTCAGTAATCTTGCGCCCATTTATATTGAGGAGAAAAGGCTATATTCTTTGATTCCCGTTTGTCCTTGAGACGACAGTCCCAGTTGCATACGATTATCGTGATGAAGTCTCATATCCCCTGAAAGTTTCCCCTCTTACTTTTTGTTTTGCTTATATTGAGCATCCATCTGTCGACACGTTCATGTGTCGTACACGTGTACGTAGAAGCTGGTAGTCTGCAACTAGACTGACGTCACAACTGAAAAGAGGCACAGCCACCAAAAATTGAGCAGAGAGCAAAGTGGAATGGTAATAACAACACCAGGAAGTGATCTAAAGACACTGTAGGAGATTGTTTCAAATCCACTAGACTTCACCATGACGAAGCAACAATATGGATATCCCACCCTTTCGAAAATCTTATTGTGGATCTGCTTCTCTCAGACTGCTGCATTTGAGAGACAATTGCACCGCTGGAAAAAAATAAATTCAAGCATTCGCTTACATGACAGCCTTTCTTCGTTTTATGATGATTTTGAAGATGTCCCCATGCCATCGAGTTCGTCCAAGAGCGATCAGGATTGGCTCGACTCACTCAAGAGAAGGCACGAGTCCATTGAGAGGGTGGCTATCCAACCCAGCAGCAGCTCAGCTCAGTATCTCCAAAATTGGAAGAGTGCCAACTGTGAGTCAACAGTCCGATTGGCCTTGGATGATTGGATTCGACGTATGGCAGTGGAAAATTACCCCTTGGCAGTTTGCGGAAGCGCTTCCGGGCATATTTATCTGGCGGACCTGGAACAAGGGCAAGAGTTGGACTGCATACGAGACGTACATTCAGCACAATTGCATGAAGATGACAGCCTGTACACAACAACTTTTCAAAACGCTATACGCGATCTGTACGGGAGGTATGATGGAGGGGGTGTCATTGCTTTGGCAATCAAAGGTGATATAATCGCTAGCGCCGGACGCGAGGGAGGTGTTCACATTGCCAGGATAACAGGTGAAGAAGAGGATATATACAAGGGAAGCAGGGGTGGAACTGCACGTCAAACAAAGCTTTCTTTGATCCGCGAAGGCTTTCTGAGGGGTCTCAAGAACACGTCGGATTCAATAGTCACTAGCCTAGCATTCGATGTTTCAGGTACTCTGTGGGTTGGTGGATACGATGGCAGGTTGATGGGGTATGACGCAGAAGAGATGGACGGGAACAACCAACCTGTGCTACTACGACAAAAATATCCAATGTTTGAGACCAAGCTCAATTCTCCAATTCTTAGTCTCAGCATTAATGATGACATTGGTTGTGGTGTCGGTTGTACCCGAGAAGGTGGTATCTTTATTTTTTCTACGGATGATGGCCAAGTCCTGGCCACTTGGAAACCAGTTGGAAAGAGAGATGAGTTCTTTCGAACAGCAATTATTGTGCAAAATGATCCAGATCCAGAAAGTGTCTGGTCAGTTGTATGCGGAGGTTCGGAGGGTAGCGTGTTTCAACGTTCGCTGAACGTGGACGCTTTGTCGCGCTCTGTCTCTGATGCCGCTCCATTTCGTGACATGATTGAAAATACCACTCATGAGTTGCCTTCGAAGTTGCGACCAAACCACCAAGGTGTGGTCCTCGCTATGGCTTCCCCTTACCCTGGACTGCTTGTCACTGGTGCCCAGGATGGCAATGTTCGAGTTTGGGATTGCTCAAGTCGGAACACTTCCCCTGTCGAAGCCGTTGAGGAAGAAGTAGCGGAAGCCAACTACGATGACACAGGAGTAAGTTCTCACAATCTACCAAGATGTTTGTATGCCATGACTGGTTACAAAGTCTGGCTGGGTTCAATATTTGCTGGTAAGAAGAAGCTTGTTTCAGATGGAGCTGATAACACCATAATCGTGCATTCTTTTGATGGAGAGGAAGATCTTTTGCTTCGTGATGATGATGAGGAAGGAGGCTTTGCCTATGAGTGAAACTGCACCTGTGTTTTTAAAATAGATTTTGTGTACCAAATTTTAAAAGAGTCAGCAGCAGCCGGTGTCATCGATGTAGGATCGACTAAACAGATTGCCACTAGTGTCCGCGTCCGCGTCCGTTCAATTTCCGAAAAGATCCAGATCGAAAAGCTGATGAGAACACCGAAAATCCCACAATATAAAACGTTAAGCTCAACAGGGCGATCCATACGGACGGCACTGTCAAAATAACCATCTTGGAAACATCGAGGCAACCATTCTTTGACATGAAACTATTTCTTCTTGCTCTAGTCGCGATTCTATCAATAGAGAATGCTTTTAGCTTACTCTCACCTAAACAATGCACACGGGGCATCATCAACCCAAAACATACGGCGTGTTGTCAACCAACGCTACTGCTAGCCACAGAAGGTGGAGACGACGACTCGTCATCAGTGTTGGAAGGAAAAATCATATATCAACGCACCTTCTATCGACTGACTCCTGGATCTCAAGTATCAATCCCCAATGCACTCGTGTTGGAAGAGCGCCTTCGCTTTCAATTAGATCCCGAAAGTACTAAATCTGGGTACATTCAACCAATTCAAGGCCGTACGTTCATTTTTCGAAAGGGGACCAGCAAGGATGAAATCACGCCTCCATTATACAGATTTGACGTTGGATCTGAAGATGGCAAGCCACACAATGGCCCTGGGACTATGGATGCGAGCATTGCGACTGCCCTGTGGATAGCATCGAATCCTCAATTGATTCAAGGGGACATGTTGCAATTAGGCTGCGATTCTGCTGTGTCCTCTGTATTGGGATGCATTGGAGCTAAATTGGTTCTTGGAGAAGAACTTGGTGGAGATAACGATTGGTCTGCCGAGCTATTGACAGTACCTGAACATCACATCCCCCTCCCTGAGAAGCTTTCCCACTTGACCCTCACAGATGAAAGCGAAGAAGCCTTGAAAGAAGCGTTAGCCATTGCCAAGAATTTCGACTCCAAGCAAGTTACCCTCAAGGATCTCCGTTGGAGCACTCGTCTACCGGCTGGAAGACAAGTCGACCGTGCCTATCGAACCATCCTTGGCAGTGATTTGGACTTTTCCTATCCAAGTTCCAAAGAATTGGCTCGGACTGTGGCCAACTATCTATTGCCATCCAATGAAATAGCTCTTGCCTCTACCAAGGAAGGTGTTGCTGGTGCATCATCGTCCTTTGGTGGCTTGGGAATGGACATGGGAGATTCTTCTTCCTCCTCCACCACTACGACCAAGAAGGAACTGGACCCCAAGATTCCGCCTACCTTTGTTCACGTTGCACCGGATACCAATGAAGACTTGCGATATCTCAAGCAATTCTTGGAAAAGGGGTTCAAAATGGCTGTCGAATCTGGTTATGTCAGCCTCGAACGACTTGCGTTTACCTTTCAGACGCTGGAACAAGGCGTCGACGAGGCAGAACTCGAAGAACTAGACACTCTGGAACTCAAAGATGATTTGACAAAAGGATTCCAGTTTGTACAAGCAGTGCACCATCCTGACTACTCTGGTCAGGGTACAGGAGAATACTTCTTCCCACTCGAGACTGGCGAATACGAAGGTGGCAGTCGGAGCACTTGGTTGGAACCTGAAGAAGGTGGAAGTCCATGGTAGTATACTGAGGCACAATACCCTTTATTTTCAAAGTAGTGCTACTCTACTTATAAAATAAGCATAATTTAAATAAAAAAAACAAGTTAGACCAAAATAAACTATCTATTATTAAAATAACGTTATTGTGGTTTTCAAATCGTGGTGTTCTTTGGTGCTCTCAAATGGGCGACGCAGAGACTGCGATCGTAGTCGTGGTATCGCACTCTGACAAACAAGAATCTATCATGCTCAACATATAAACCATCCATCCAGATAACTACCAACATGAAAGCTGCTGTTGCGACTGGGATTGAAGATGTCGACAATCATATCCACGTCAAGGAAGATTGGCCCAAACCGACGCTGGCAACAGCCATAGATTCAAAGACTGGCAAACTAGTCTCGGAACTCAAGGATGCGCACTTAATCGTTCGTGTACTCGCATGTGCCATTGCTCCCGGAGACTGTCGACTGTTTCGGGGAAAGACAGATATGGCACAGCTTCCAAAATACGGCAGACCGTATGTGCTTGGCAGTGATATTTGTGGGATCGTGATGGAAGTTGATGACAAGAATTCCTACTTTCAAGTTGGTGACAAGATTATTGCTCGTTTTGCCGAGCCACAACCGGTAGGAATGTGTGCAGAGTACTCTTGTGTCAAGACCGAGTTCAGTGAAAAATGTCCTTCGTCGATCCCTGCCATCCATGCTTGCACCCTGCCATCCTCGGCAGCAGCGGCCAAGAATGTTGCCGAAGGCTTTGTCTCAAAGGGAGACAGAGTTTTGTTGCTTGGAGCCAGTGGCGGAGTGGGGACCTTTCTCTCTCAATACATTAAACTGCAAGGAGCAAGTTTCTTAGCTGCAACGACGACCCAAGCCAAACTCGCAGAGTCGCTGGGTGTAGATCGGATCATAGACTATCGAACAGAAAATTGGTGGGAACTCGAATCCGAATTTCAAGGCAAACCGTTTGACAAGGTCATTGACTTAGTCAATGGCGAAAACTGGACCCGAGGGGCCCGTTCAGGGACCAAAGTCTTGCCGAAGAAGGTTCCCTATGTGCAACTTATCCCCGGCGTCGGAACAGAAATCAACATGACTGGTCTTGGCATCGGATCGTTTCTTGGTTCCATGCTCGGTCGAAAACTAGTTTCCAAGTGCCATCCCTCCTGCCCGAAATGGGAGATCCCACAAGGATTGGATCTACCACCTGGTCATCTAAAGAAGGTTCTTGGTGATGTGGAATCAGGAAAGGTTCGTGTGATTTTGGATTCGGCAGGACCATTCCAGTTCACGTCCGCAGGCGTTCGCGCGGCCATGAGGTTGCAACAATCCAAGCATGCCCACGGCAAAGTAGTGATAGAAATCGCTAAAGATGAGTGATGTCTCAAATAATAATATACGTATAATTGGTGATGTTTGAATTGCTCTTGAATGCAAAATCCGAGCCTACACACGTAGTAAGTGGTGGTGATACTTTGGCAACATGTTGGGAGATCGTGTCTTTTTACCCATCCCTTGTCCATCGTGTACATGATATTCTTGACAATCGACACTTTGATATTGACACTACGTATAGATCCTTGTTTGGTGGGTCGTGGGTTGTCACTCTACCCTCCCCATCGTACAATAGGTACCAGGTACAGTGGGGCAGAAACTTGAGATATACAGTCGAATAGTCATGGAAGTCGACTGATGACTCACTTGACGATGGACTCACTTTTATTTTCACTTTTCAACACTACCTGGTACCGGTACCGGTACTGATACTCGTGCCTGGTAACTGTACGTGCCACACGGAACGTGAGCGAGTATCTCATCACTCCACCGTCGGTCAGTCCGTCCGTCTAGCTGTCAATGGTTAGTCGCGGAATTCCCTTTCACGCCAGCCGGTTTTCTTTAGCATTTTGAATGTTCCGGAATACTGCATACTGCATGACGATGAGTTGAGTCAGTCAGTCACTCGAGAGACTCATAAGATCGATCGTTGCATTATACAGTTCGGTGGCAGTCATCTATCATAATATATATAAACGAAGAGAAGTGTTTGTTCACCTGCATCATCAGACTGACCGTATAGCCAAAGTGCGAGCCACTGGACAGTAAAATGGGAGCCAGCTCGAGCAAAGGCGGCGTGTCGGGGAAAGGAGGGTCTTTTTCAGATGAGATTTACAAAGTCTTTGTGGAATTGGATACAGACAACTCTGGCTCACTTGATTTTGCCGAGGTTCAAGAAGGTCTTCAAAAACTGCGGTATCCAGCAAACTATGCCTTTGATGTTTTCACCACACTCGACAAAGACAATAACTCCGAAATCGATTTCGAGGAGTTCAAGGAATGGGTTGGAATGAAGCACGAAGATATGAAAGTCCTCTTTGAGAGCGTAGACAGAGACAACAGTGGATTCATCGACTTTCAAGAACTGAAGTTGTTTCTATACCACCTCGATCTACCGATTAAGAATGCATCGATGCTTATGAGAAAGCTAGACAAGGACGGAGACCAACGACTGTCATTTGAAGAGTTCAGATCAGGTTTTGCTCTATTGCATCCCTCGCATTTTTCATCTCTGAAGGACACGTGGATGGAATATGAATCTGACTCTGATTTAGCCGGTGTATCTGCCATTGACGTTTCCCGTTCTGCAAAGCGCGACGAATCCAAAACAGTTCCGGCATGGACTTCAGCTGTTGCTGGAGGTTTAGGAAATTCCATTTCAAGGACAATCATCGCACCATTGGAACGAACTCGAGTCCAAATGATTGCAGATGCTGGCAGGTATCCGAGCATGCTTGCTTGTATGCAAGATATCTTCAAAGTTGAGGGAATCACTGGATTTTGGGCGGGTAATGCACTCAATATTGGTAGAATTGCACCACAAATGGCTATTGCTTTCTATGCAAAGGACTACTTCAAAGTTGTGTATGCTGGTGAAGGAAACAAGCCGACGCCTCTTCAGACACTCGCTGCATCAATGTCAAGCGGTATTGTCTGCCAAACAGGTGTGTATCCGATTGATCTCATTCGCACCCGGCTAATGACTTCACCTGGCGCATACGATGGGATGTTAGATTGTTTGAAGAGTACAGTCAAGGAGGAGGGTATGCGAGGGCTTTACAAGGGACTGCTTCCAGCCAACATGTTTGCAGTTCCATATTATGGTACCCAGTTCTTCGTCTATGATATGCTGAAGGTACAGTATACCACCTTCAATCGTCCACCGGATGATCCACGCCCCGCCAATCCACTCATTGGTATACCCTTGGGCGCAATATCCAGTATGACGGCATGTTTTGTTGCCTTTCCCTTTCAAATGGCTTGGAAGCGGTTACAGGTCCAAGGTATCGGGGGCAGACCAATTCAATACTCTGGTACAGTTGATTGTCTCCGTCAGGTCGTTGCAAAGGAAGGGATCAAAGGTGTGTACGCTGGTCTAGTCCCAAACTTGATCAAATTGGCGCCAACGGGCGCAATTTCCTTTCTTGCTGTAGAAGCAATCAAAGACTTTATGGGATGGCGACCCCAAAAAATGATGTCCGGCAAAGCTATTGCTATGAAATAGAACACTACTGATCGCTGTCATCACCAGGTGCCCATCGTGGGGCGGCTGCGCAAATCTCTTCTGGAAGTTTTTAGTGGCCTGTACTGGGATATTTTCTCCTTTTTGGTTCTTTAGGAGATGGAAAATACCCAATTTTGCAAATGAATAAATTCAATCTGTTGCTACACTGTTGTTATACTACATTGATAAGACAGTGCGTCCATACGATTTTTTTATTAAAAGGTCATTTACGTCTGTTCTCGTCCGCCCCATCATAATTTGATTCCATAAAAATTGATAACCGAACACCTTCAAATCAAAACCTTCTTATCTGATACTACAGTGAAAGGCATACATCATCATACCATCCTATCGCCCCTCTCGCCATGGATAGACGGTGATCTGAATACGATGGTTACTCCACTAATAAGCAATCAGACCCGAAAACAAAAGGATACCAACAGAATCGAAGATGAACAAGTTGAAATTCTATTAGAAACTCCGGAGGATGTGAAACAGCTAACCGGCATTGCAAAAAGTCAAAAGTGCCACAGGATTCGTCTTGCTGATAAGTTGTTTGGACCACCACAGTGGACTTTGAGATGGAATCAACGGCGATCCTTGTTTCAGCAGCTTGGTAATCTGGAAAACTTGACAACATTGGTCGTTCATGGCACGATTATGGGTCAAGTGATTCCAGGACAGTCTCTAGCTCTGAGCATCAATGCGCCAAATCTTCGCATTCTGAAAGTGGAAGGAGGAATAATCTTGGATTCAATCACATATGTTGAGGATATGGCTGAAGCCGTACGGAATCACAAAAGTCTTCAGGAATTTTCATTTCTGAATTTTCTGAATCACATCACACCGGTGGATTCACTCTACTTACTGGATCCATTACTTGGAGCATTATGCACGATACCAATCATGACGAATTTGCAGCTACGATGCTTTTCCTCTTTTATGCATTGGAACACTAGCTTCGCCTCCAGCCCAGCACTTCGGCAGCTACTGCAGTCGACGAAATGTCTTAACCGTCTCGAACTGACCAATCTTGGACTGGAAGATGACCAAATGCAAGTGATAGCATCGAATACACAGCCTAAACTACAAGAGCTTATTCTGAATGCTAATGGCAATACGAAGACAGGACTCAATTCTGTACTAGACGGAATTCGATCACACTGGACGAAACTGGAAGTTGCAAATGATGTGAAATTCAACAAAGACTCATTCAATATCTTGAATGATCATTTAAGGTCGTATTCGAATTGTTTGCAATTCTTTGCTTGCACCTTCCCTCTTGGGATGGAAGAAAGAAAACGAGCAATCGATCTCCAGCTGGAGCTTCACCGAATGAATCTGAACGCGCGGTACTATTCTCCATTAGTATCACCAGAACAACGAATTCAACTGCTAGGCGAGGTCACGGCAGCACCGAATCAACTAGATTTCGTGTATACACTATTGCGAGAAGAACCCATGATTTGCGATTTGGAAATGAATGGACTTGGTGTGAGATTGCTGAAAGATACAAGGATGCAACAATTGACTTTGCTGCTTCTCTTGTGGCTGATTTGGTCCCACTATTTGTTAGGACTTCCACCGAATCCGATCTATGAAGTCACGAAGCGAATAGAGATAGACCTCCTCTGCACTGCGGACAGGAGCTCTTCTTTGAGCATTGTACCCGATATCGCTCCGACGACTGTTACGGCTGGGATGAGCCGATTGGACCTTGCCCGATCCAAGAGAAATGTAATGAGGTCAAGGGTACAAATGAAAATCGACGCCTTGGCGAGAACGACCCCGTCAAAGCGTAGCATGGAAGAAAAGAGTAATGGAAATTCAAGGATCGTGAAGCATTGTCGACTAGAAATGCAATCGCAACGAAACAGTCTTAGAAACGCCATGGCCTCCTTCTGCAATGGAATTTGAAGTGTCTCTACTGTTGATTAGAAAAGTGTGAAATGACCGAAGTAGTAGCGAATCAACGGGTCTGTGTAAAAAGCATTCAAGCTTAGTCGAAAGGCGTTGTATGTCACTGTATTCCTCGTAAACTAATGTTCTTAGTACTATTACAATCTTGCAAAACCCGACTTATATATTTTTTTAAATACATCTCTCACAACCAATCGTCGATTTGCTCTTACATTGCACATGCATGCCGCGAACTTTGAATGTCAATCACATCCCAGAAAATGTCAGGCAAATATGCGGGTGCACTTTTGACACACTTTTTGCACGTACAAAGACATGAAAGCGAACTCCAAGATGCACGATTGGCCACAAGCTTCTCAAAATGCATGGTGCCAGTACTGATGACGTGGTCGTAAATATGGTGACAAACACGAACTTCTAAATAAACATATTTCTTCTCCTCTTTCCCAAATGTCTGGCACTCACAAAACACGAACAGAGACAAATAAAACATTATCTTCCGAAAACATAAAAATCAATCATGAAGACAAATAGTTCAATATCTCGTCCAAAGAGGGTACAGTTCTCGAAGGTTGTAAAGGTTCATGGTGTCAAGTGCATTGACGACTACACTGCATCAGAAAGATCGAAAATATGGATTGATGCAAATGGGTATTCAAGAATTCGCGAAAACAACAGGTCGATCGTCGAAATGATTGACAATGGCGAACGAGAAGAAGACAAAAGGGAGATTTGCTTCCGTGGATTAGAAGACAAGAGCTCTGAAGCGTCGAAACGAAGGAGACATACAAAGCAAGAAGCATGCGAGGTGGTCCTGTATGCTCAAGAGGCACAATGCGACGAGCTCCTGTCAGGAAATCTAGATTGGGAACCTATCCGAGAAGCATACCTATCAGTGTCCAGTGATTCCTCAAGCGTCGCACAAGAAGTGGGACTATCAGATGGTAAGGAATGTTCTCCAACCTCTTCTCGATGCATCCTTTTGTCGTCATACTAATCCACCACTTCTTTTTTTGCTTTCAAAACAGCATTCAATGCATGGGGTGGCTACCTGAAATCAACTGGAGATGATGCGCAAAAACTCAGACTTTCAACAAGACCGATAATGCAATCACCAAGGCTTCAACATCATCGAAGTTTATCTCATGTATTCTAATAACGAAAACGTGAAGCATGCAAAGAAACAATCGCTCCACTTATCGCAAGGCAGCTGCTGGCTGCTGGCACTTGTTTCGTTCAATGGCAATTCATCATCGATATCAGGTGAAAAAGGAATTTAGCCCAGCAAGGGAGCCATATTTTTCTGAGCCATATGGAAAAGTGACTTCGAAAACTGCATTTACATTTAGAATCCATCATGACTTACTGTTACCTCTCGAGGGACTTACCAACACACTCACTCGCTGCACTAAAATAAGAGGGTAAAACATTCTCCCTCACACTTGTTCTTGAAACGGAAGAATTCTCGGGCAACAGCTCAAAACGTGTTCGTTCGTATCACTGCAGTAGCGACAGTTGATGAAGCATCAGCGTGACTGTGAATGTCAAGGCTTGGTGAAGCTGAGGCTAGAGCGCCGCGGCTTCTGGGTGGAGACGACGGCCTAATAATTCGCGCTTTCTCATTGAAAAACTTTGAAAGTTGGGGCCACTCCATCAGAGAAGAATATGGATGAATAATTCGTGTACTGCTCACTGATGGAAGCGTCCAAAATTGACAGTCATGAAAGAAATGATGAAACCCTGCTGTGTCGATCAGCCTGCCTTCTCATTTCACAATACAGTTATTGCCCTCCCTTACTGTAGTACTAGAAGATGATCCAAAGAGAGGTTGGAGTTTGGCCGATGATGCCACTCGTTTCGCGAGGATTCTCATGAGGTAGACGGAAGAGTTTGGATTTTGCTTCATCCTGTAAGCTGAATGATGAATGAATAATAACAAGCATAATCATCATCATGGCATTGTTATTGTCTGCGATTGACGTCCTTGAGGAATCCCCATACCTACATAAAATGTGAGGATTCATGATTCATGATAGATTCATTCAATCATCCAGATGACGTCATTTACGTGGTCTGTATGGCGTCCGTGCAGTACCCCAATTCGCAACCGCAAATCATCATCATCATCATTACCATACATCATTACATCATCATTGCAGTATAGTAGTACAATACAATACTATCCACTCCCATCAACCCACAATGGCGTCCAACAGCAATGAAGAAGAGGCATCCATGACCATGCAACAACGAGAAGATTGGCTACGAGAGCGGGGAGTAGAGATTGAACCGCCCCAGACTGCCACTTCCGAATCCTGCTCTTCCAGCACTACCGGTACCATGTCAAGCATTCTGGAGCAAATGGCGGGTGTTGGATTGAAGGAAGACGAAGACGACGTCTCCAGCAACAACGTGTCATTTGTATGCGTCCCTCAAGATGAATCCAAGGAAATCTTTAGTTTGAAGCTACCAGCTTCTCTAGCAAAGAACGCTAACGGCGACCTTCTTCCCAAATACGTCAAGCCCTACTTTGCTTCGGATCGGCAATCCATTGATACCGCATTGCTGGAGCAACAAGCCACTAAGCACTTTGCGGGGGGCAATTTGTCTGGTCTAGTAGAATCCAACATTTCTGCTGCTTCCATGAATGCGGCTGCTGCCATGGGGAGTGTCGAAACCTTTCCTCTTGTTCATCCTGCGGATACCAACGGCTACACTGGAGTCTACATTTATTTGGACGAAGTTGGCATGCTCAAGAAACTGCCGAATAACAATCGAGCCACTCGTATCGCAGCCACTTGTGGTTTCCATCCTCCTCCCAACTTTTATGGAGATGTATTCATTGGACGAGTCACTTCCAGACCAACCTTGCAAAATGTCAACTTTGAAGTCCATGATACCAACCGAGAATCCCAGTGGATGCAACGAGCAATCTCTGAAAACCTTATTTGGCAACAGGAACTGAACAAGGTGACCAACAAGACGTCGGAAGTTCAACCACCTGCGGTTGGGACGGAAGGAAATACCGCCGAAGAGAACAACTTTTCGTGGACTCAAGATGAAGAAGAAGTGGAGCTGTCCGTGTTGCCACCAATGGAGGAGTCGTCATCCTTCAATAAGAAACTCGTAAAAGTCATCTTTCTCAGCAAAAAAGTTAAAGTGAAATATGACAAGCAAGATATTCTGGATGTGTCACTGTATGGCGCAATTGATGTTGACGGGTGCACATGGACCATTGACGGATCCAATATTGTGATCACATGTGAAAAGGTGGATACTGGCACATTTTGGCCTCGCATAAGCCCCTAGTGACAATTTCCATACAGTACTATGCCGGCCGGTACACCACTTAGTGTATCATCGAAGGATTGAAAACAGAAAGGACAAGATTGAAACACTTGAGACCAGATTGCTTCAAAATTTTGTTGTTTCTAGTGGTATGATTCTATTTCGACTGATCTTTGTTCGTGTCCAAAAACATCGGATATATATATACATATATGTATATATGATGCATGGATCCCCTTCAATGGAGTTTTCCCAAGGATTTACTCGCAATGGCGGTCAAGCAGATCATAATTTTCGGGTTGATATTCTTGTCTGCTCGGATTTGCCAAGAGCTAGAAGATACACTGCCATTTTCAAAGGACTGGCGCACTGCCCCGCAGCATTGCTTCGTGTCCTTCTGGTAGACCTTTAGCCGGAGTGGTCCAAATCTGGAAGATCCACGGACAACATAGGCGATATTGTTTTCATTACCACAATTAAGATCATTGTTGATTACAACAAAATTGTTTGAAAAGCAACTTGTTTTTCGAATAGTCATGTGTTCGTAGAGCAATTGGCCCCTGATTCGGATTCGGTGCGACTTTTGTGTGGGGCACAGTGGTGTAGGGTAGAGCAATTTGTAGGCGAAACATCGGCCACTTCTCTCGGACAAAACCACGGCGAGGACTTTGCCATTCTCTTGGAGAATGGCTCGTCCACCGAAGCCATCCATGCGCCCCTTGATTTTCCACGATCTTCCTGCACCATCGGCAATACCATCGACCGTCATTGTTCTGCCAGTGCTCTGGTGCATGATGAACTCATGGTTGCTGTTGCTGCGGCCGTCCGAGTCTTCTGGTGAATAATAAACGCTAGATTGAAAAGTTGATCTAGATTTCAATGACATTGTCATATACGAATTGTAGGTTTGATTTCTCGTTTTGGGTTCAGCTTTTTGGATTTGTGAGCTCAACGATATACTGGTATCAAAAAGCCGGTAACAAACACGATTGTAAATACACGCAACCACTTTTCTCACTGGAAAAGCGTATTATATTATTCAACCATATTATTGGATTGATATGGTGGAAGAACCTATGAAATATTAATAGCGCTGGAAAAGAATTAGGGTGATTAATTGAAGTTCTCGCTGTGACAGTAGTTATTTTTACATTTTCCGGTCAGATATTTATCTGTTTCGACGAAGAGCATCGCATAACCGCAGAAGAAGCAAAATGAACGATTCATTCATCGGCCGATGCGACAACGAAGAATCAATACGTCACCAATTTTGGAAGAGTCAATCATCTACCGCTACTGTACTAGCTAGTCACCCTCGGTGCTCCTCTTGCTTGGTTCTGATCAAGAATTGATCATGCGGAGTGTTGCTGGTTTCTGGACTACCGGTACTGTACGGTACTGTACTGTACTGTACGGTACCGAAACTGCGGAATCAGTCCAGTATGGCCTGTCACAAGGAGCATACACTACAAATAGCTCCGAAACTCTAAGGACATGCTTCATGCAGTACGTGCAGTAGGCAACAACCTTTTAGATTTGTATTGGACTGTAGCAGGATGCGACCTAGCTAAGGACGAACATAGCAATGTATGTATGTGACGAGAATTCCATTCCAACACATCCATGAAGCTTCTTGATTTCCTTCCAAAGAAGTATGGTGTGTAAGGTTTGTTGATAGGGATCAGATAAAAGTGTAGTACCGACAAAACGCAAATAGAACTATAAACAAGTGAAGTACAGACGAAATTGTCTTTATTGTTCCAGTTGACTTCATACTATTGTACTTTCAAATTGCATTTCATTCATGAATAAATCGTTTTATCCATCATGCTGGTCGTTTCTCTTGCACGGTATTTTTTCACCACAACATCACAGCTCTCCCCATGGATTTGTTCGCAATTGCAGTCAAGCACACCATGATTTTTGGGTTGATTCCTTTTTCCACCCGAACTTGCCATGAGCTTGACGACACATCGCCGTCCTCAAAGTATTGTCGCACTGCACCGCAGTATCGACCAGATTCTTTCTCGTATACCTTGAGTTGAAGGGGACCAAACTTTGAGGTACTTTGCGCAACATACTCCATTCTGTCACAAAGACCTTGGATCACAAAGTTATTGGAAAAGGAACTTTTCTTTCGAATAACTATGTGTTCATAAAGTTTCTGGGCCTTGATTGTCGTTCGATGAGGTTTCTGTGTTGGGTAGAGGGGTGTGATTCCCAAGAGCTTGTATTCAAATCGTCCTCCTGATCGTTCGCTGATTACAACAGCAATGATTTTACCGTTCTCTTGGAGAATAGCTCGGCCCCCGAAAGGATCGATGCGGCCTTTGATTTTCCAGGATTGGCCGATCCCATCGATAAGCATAGCTTTGCCCTTATCGCGCATGGTAAACTCTTGGCTTGTCTCGCGTGCGCAAGGGTCACCACTGCATTCCTCTGTTGAAAACTCGGAGCTTGAAAGGCGACGTGACTGTCGTCTTTCATAGTGTGAATGCAGAGCTGTCGTTGGTGTTGCAGAAAGATCGATAGAGGTGTACGGTATATGACGTTGAATGTTCATGGTTTTTTGATCTGTTGTTTTATTGTGAGCACAATCACAAACTAGTTTTTCTGTGTCTTTGACCAACGATTTGGGAAAACAGGCGAAACTGTGGGGCTTTTAGAAGAAAAATTAAATAAGGCAAGTCGAATTGCTCCGAAACCTCAGTGAAAAGGATCATAGGCGAAAACAGAGTGCATTTTCAAAAACTAAAATAAGTCGAAGTTGTATTTCTCCGAAACCTTGCTTCGCCTTTTCATTGTCGTCTACTTAGATGCAAATAAACAGATGAACAGCAAAGAAGGACGATTCCTGGTTTGTGTGATTCAAGTCGGGACTGGAAACATAAAAATTATCGAATAGGGGCTTACTTTGTTTTTAAAATAATCACAGTTTGATGATATATATAGTCCGAAAAGAAGCGACGTTGCAATAAAGATCTGGTGAGAGTTTTACAAATTCGGGAACGATAATATCGCTTGGCTGGGTCGGCTTATCTACCATCTACCATCTACGGTATCGGTATCGGTACGACGCGATGTAGTTGCAATGAACACAAATTTGCAAAAGTTTTAGCCGAAGCTCATCAATTCTTAGTTAACCAAGAAGGGCAAAACCAACCACAGAAACAAACATGGAGATCTACTTGAGTTACAGCGAGCAAAACCAACAAACTGCTGCACGTCTTAAAGAAGATATTGAGGCATACACAAGTTTTGTTGTTGCGTTAGACCACAATGATGATTGGGAAGAAGTCGAGGACAATGAGTTGGGAGAACATATTCACCAGGCGGATGGTCTACTATTCTTGGCAACAGAGACTTCCATCATCACAGTTTGGCTCATTGACGTGAACAAACAAATTAATCGAAATGAAACCATACCAGCAAAAATTAAATTGCCACGGACGATAGACATTTCGGACTCCTACTATGAAGAAGGTTTCGCCACGTTGCTTGGCCACATCGCTCAAAATATGGATAGGAGATATGGTTCTCTTCACTTACAGCAGGAGAAAGAAGACGACCGTCATGGCCCTTCGCACTATGAAAACAGTCTAAGAGATCTTTTCGCAAAATCAAAGGTGAAATTGGACCGAACAGGTGCATTGAAAGCTAGAAGGCAAGAACGTGCTTGCCGAAAAAATCGCCTTCAAGAAGCACGAGCGCAACGACTTCTTCGGGCATACCGATATTAGTTCATTATATATGCCTGGACAACCAAAACTAATCCTTTGAGAAAAGCATTTTCTATAAAGTTTTCTAAATACTCCTATCAAAGGAACACTTTCATCATTATTAATTAAACTATCTTCCAGCACCATGGTGTTGCAGATGAGAAACTGGTTCAAGAGCAAAGCCATCATGAATGATTCCAAAAGTTCCAAGTCAAAACTGCTACAATTGTCCATGTCTACTAGAAGTCAGGTTGCGCTGAAGACCTGAGCTCTTCCGTACGGTTGAAGATTGTTCTACGCTTTCTTTCTCGCACGGCTGGGCCGTCGAATGTTCCTGAACGTGTGTGCAATTTTTCTGCAGGCCTCCAAGTGAGTCACCTCGTCCCAATGTTTCGTATCATCATTCTGCTTCAAGAACCGTCCGCCCTTCTTCGTGATTTCATCTATTATCGTCTCCGTGAGCTGCATCTTTCTCCCCTTCTTGGACTCGTTGTGCTCATCCAGCATCGCGAGAACAAGATTTTTCATCAGGATGTTGCCGTCGTTCTTCCTACTGCCGGGTCCAAACAAAACGTCCAACGGTCGAGGAATGATAGTACCTGTTGACGCGAGTGATTGCATGTCGGTATCACTGTCGCTCACAGATGTCAGTTCCAGCTCTTGTCTGTGACGATACCATTGCAAATGGTCCATCAGATTGGGTTCGTTGGAGTCATTAAGAATGGCTTCTTTGGGAATGCCAAACGATGCCAGCTTGTAGAGACAATCAGTACAAGAACCGTAGTGCACCCTCATACGGGGTCTGAGAGCGAATGGTAAGCGCAGAACTGCAACACTGACAAAAAGAAAGGTTGACATCTCGTTGAAACAGCAATGAAGGCCGGCAAAGAACACAGGCAGGTCCCACAGAAGGCCAGAGTTCGATGCATGCTGATTACGATGTGACGCTAGCGCACCGAAGTAAATCAGGATTATTCCATTCCTTTGATGCTCTTCAGATTCCATCATATTCATAAGAACATAATATCGAGCTCTGAGCACGGTTTCGACTTCGGCTGTGGTTTCTTCACTCCGAAGAGACGGAAAGACAAGAAAAATAGCCCTCCCTGATCGATCTCGTTTCGTCGATATTTGCACAGCACCCGATTCGAGGTACTTTTTGTCATCCTCATTCAAATCAGTCAATGTTATCTTCCGTGTCAGTTTTTCTTGGCCAAAGAGTGACCGCTTCAGTTCCAAGAATTTAATCATTTGACCTGCTGCAGCCTGAGGATCATACCGATTGGAACGAAGAAACATCATCCGAAACTTTCTGCTTGTGACATATACTCGATCAATAGCTTCGGCAGTCTCATAGACGGTCCCTCGTTTGATATTCTGAAGGTGCATATCAAGAAGCTGCAACCAGAGTTCAACAGAAGCAGGATTGCTCTCGGGGTTTTCACTGTTACGTATCCCGTGTAGATCTTCAAGAATGGACTCTCTATGCATCAATTAAAAATCGACCATGAGCACGCTTCGTTCGTAGCAACACCCCATATAGAACCCAGGAACAAATAGCTTAGGAACAAATGGCTTACCGTTGCCGAACATCCAACTGGGCCATTGAACTGGCTAAGAAAGAATCAAGCTGTTGCCGTGTGCCTCCCACATTGTTGTCTTCCGCATACGGAGGAGATATCGCGGGTAAATGTGTGCCAGTCAGCAACCTCTGTAGCCAAGAGTTGTTCATCATGGAACTCCCGCAGAACTGGTAAAAGGCTTATATTTTGACCGCGGTGTGCTGCGATGATGATATAATATATGAATGTGTAGTACTTCAGGTATACCGGTGTATACCGGTACTGTATAGTGCTGTAGTGATGAGCCACCGCCGGCCGCACCGTGCGGCGGGTTATTGTTTTCCAGAATCCAGGAAGGAATTTGGAATTTTGGGGCCATGAAGCAAAAATTTCAAAAAGCACCTGTGGACCTACAGTCTACAGTATATATATATGTGGTACCGGGAGGTATTATACTGCACCAAGAGTTAGTATACTCTTGACTGCGGTAGGTAAATGATACAGTGCAGCATGCGGGTCCTCGATTATTTTCCATATTCATATCGGCGAGGATTTTGTGAAGCTGCTGGAATTGTTTGACTTCGGTCTTGTTGTAGCTGGAAGGAGGTTTGGTGGTCTTTGTTGTTGTTTCCGATGGCTTCTTTTTTCAGATAGAGGATCTTTCGATTTGTGGCAGCGGTACAAACATGAATGGACGACTCTTGTTGCAGGATACCGTGGGCACTGTTGGGAAATACTGTCATTGAAACTGACGCTGCAGTAGGTAATTATGATACAACATGATAGCAACGGAAATGAAAATAAAACGAATCCCACAGACACAGACACAGTTTTCAGTTTCAGAGCTGTTGTATTTTCTCTTTCACTACAGGACAGCTAGTACAGTATTTTTTATAATAATATTGGAAGGGAAAAATAACTCAACTCCAACAAAATTCTTCAAATATTTCTGTACAGTAATGTGCCTACCACAAACAGAATCTGAAGTACATACTACATACCTAATGAACCCATAGCACATGACAACTACAACTCTGCAGACATGACTATTTTTAAAAATAGAAATAATTGTTTCATGATGTGCTATATCCCAGTAAATGAAAGCCAACCAATAGGCTGGTCCCATGAATATATCGATTGAGACGCTCAGTACAAGAACCCCAATGTTGCCGAGTGTCCACTTTGATAGCCCTCGTTAACATAGATTATCAGAGTTTTTAGCCCTCACCCCTCACCTTCATGACTTGCTTTTCGCACGGCTGGGTCGTCGAATGTTCCGAAATGTGTGCGCGATCTTCCTACAAGCCTCGATGTGACTTGCTTCTTCCCACTCCTTCGTATCGTCATTTTGCTTCAAGAACCTTCCGCCTCTCTTCGTGACTTCATCTATTATCGTCTCCGTGAGCTGCACCTTATCATTGTTAGTAGAATCGTTGTATTCGGCAAGGACCTTGTGAGCAAGATTTCTCACAAGGATATTACCTTCATTCTTCCTACTGCCGGGTCCAAACAAAACGTCCAACGGTCGAGGAATGATAGAACCTGTTGACGCAAGCGATACCGATTCGGCGTCACTTTCGCTCACATATGTCAGTTCCAGCTCTTGTCTGTGACGACACCATTGCATATGGCCAATCAGATTGGGTTCGTTGGAGTCATTGAGAATGGCTTCTTTGGTAATGCCAAACGATGCCAGCTTGTCCAGACATTCAGTACAAGTACCGTAGTGCACCCTCATACGTGGTCTGAGAGCGAATGGTAAGCGCAGAACTGCAACGCTTATCAAAAGATAGGCTGCCAGGTTATTGAAACAGCAATGAATACCTGCCAAGAAAACTGGCAGATCCCAAAGAAGGCCAGAGTTGGATTCGCGCTGATTAGGTTGTGACAAAGCACCAAAGTAAACCAGTACTATTCCATTCCTTTGATTCTCCTCAGATTCCAGCATATTCATGAGCACGTAGTATCGCGATCTAAGCGCGGTGTTGACTTGGACTTCGGTTCCGGTTCTTCGGAGAGATGGAAAGACAAGAAGAATTTCTCTCCCTGATCGATCTCGTTTCGTCGATATTTGTAGAGTACCCGATTCGAGATACGTTTTCTCGTCCTCATTCAAATCAGTCAATAGTATCTTCCGTGTCAGTTTTTCTTGGCCAAAGAGTGACCGCTTCAGTTCCAAGAATTTAATCATTTGACCTGCTGCAGCCTGAGGATCATACCGATTGGAACGAAGAAACATCATCCGAAACTTTCTGCTTGTGACATATATTCGATCAATAGCTTCAGCAGTCTCATAAACAGACCCTCGCTTGATATTCTGAAGGTGCATATCAAGAAGCTGCAACCAGAGTTCAACAGAAGCAGGATTGCTCTCGGGGTTTTCACTGTTACGTATCCCGTGTAGATCTTCAAGAATGGACTCCCTATGCATCAATTAAAAATCGACCATGAGCACGCTTCGTTCGTAGCAACACCCCATATAGAACCCAGGAACAAATGGCTTACCGTTGCCGCACATCCAGCTGGGCCATTGAACTGGCTAAGAAAGAATCAAGCTGTTGTTTTGTGATCCCTTCGTTGTCGTTTTCCGCATAATGAGGCGATATGTAGGGTGAGTCTGTGCCACCTAGCAGCCTCTGAAGCCAACTGTTGTTGTTTGTCATGATGGAACTTTCACGGAACTGATGCTGAGAGTAATTGTTTGGTAGGGTCAATGATTATGATAACGAACCACCATCGCTTCGCGACCGCTATGCCTTTCCGACCGAAACTTCAACTGCATATGGTATACATTTCTCCGTGCTCGTTCAGAAGATCATCGTACCGGAACACGTCTACACGAATTTCAGCGAAATCCAGTATTGTATCACGTATCACAAAAGTTTGATTCTTTACCTTTCCAATGTCCCGGTATGCTGTTTCTCACTTATTGATACGGTATATCCGAATGGCTGACCCACTCTCCTATTCCTACACAAAACTGAAATTACACCGGAAAGATCGAACGAATCTACCGGGACAGTATATATAGTATTTGGTACACGCTGGAACGTGTACGTGCTCGAGTTCCCGCACCATGAATAGTTGCAGAAGCTTGAATTTGCCATCTTCGAAATGTCTTTGGGCAAAGAGAAAGAAAACGAAGATTATTGGGTTCTGTCCATTACAGTAGATTCTACAGGTATACAGAGGACGACGACAACAACTTTTCCCACATCAACTATTTCTCAGTGGGACTATTGCTGGAAGAATCATTCATATACGTTCAGGAGCATTGTCTTGGCCACAATGCATTCTCAATTGACTTGGCACCGAGCTTCCTGCTCCAATCCCTCAAGTGGATTTATAAAAGAGTAAAGTGTAATACCTACGAAATTTGAATACTTTTTCAGCAATCCACCAGGGAAGAAATCCGACAGGTGGGAAAAGCGTGAGATGATGGCTGATTGCTGCGCCTACTAGGTGATGATTTCCTCCCCGACGTTCCACAACTAGGTGTACAATATATTACGACCATGGTGAATTCAATTTAACTCAAAGGCGGGGTACGGTATCATACTGTAGTTGACTAGTTCTCAGTTCTCAGGTTGGTGGTAGCCGCTAGACTTCCACTGAAGTTTCCACTTGCACCTCGCCACTGATTTCTTCGCACGGCATCCTATAACTAGGTCGAATACAATACATCAATATCCAGTTCTAAGTTCTCCTGTTGCTGGAGGTGGTTCTCAATCTCTTAGAAATGCATCAACAGCAGGTCTGTACTTCATTTCTCCAATTCATCTTAAGCATGGCATAAGTACTCCAAACTCATTCGCCATCTGTAATCCTTCCTTCTGAATGCTACCCAAACTTTTATACATTTCCAAAATCCATTGCTTGATTTCGATGCAGCAAGGCTTGATTATTGGCCCAATGCTACCCAGTTGGATCAGGACGAACAACCGTGCACTCACTACGCACGTTCTCAAGAGTCAGCTTTGATAGCCCTCGTCACCCGGCTTCCGTAACGTTATCAGAGAACTCCGATCTCACCATAAGACGCTCTATGACTTGTTTTTCGCGCGGCTGGGTCGTCGAATATTCCTGAACGTGTGTGCAATTTTCCTACTGGCCTCCGTATGATTGGCTTCTTCCCACTCCTTCGTATCTTCATTTTGCTTCAAGAACCGTCCGCCCTTCTTCGTGATTTCATCTATTATCGTCTTCGTGAGCTGCATCTTATCCCTTTTAGTAGACTCGTTGTATTCGGTAAGTACCGTGAGAACTAGATTTCTCATCAGGATATTGCCTTCGTTCTTCCTACTACCGGGTCCAAACAAAACATCCCCGGGTCGAGGAATAATGGTGTGTGTTGACGCGAGAGATTGCATATCGGTATCACTGTCGCTCACATATGTCAGTTCCAGCTCTTGTCTGTGACGATACCATTGCAAATGGTCCATCAGATCAGGTTCGTTGGAGTCATTGAGAATGGCTTCTTTGGGAATGCCAAACGATGCCAGCTTGTAGAGACAGTCAGTAGCAGAGCCGTAATGAATCCTCATGCGTGGTCGCCGTGTGGATGGTAAGCGCAGAACTGCTACGCTGATAAAGAGAAAGGTTGACAGCTCGCTGAAACAGCAATGAATGCCTGCCAAGAAAATCGGCAGATCCCACAGAAGACCAGAGTTCGATGCATGCTGGTTTCGCTGAGACGTTACCGCGCCAAAGTAAACCAGCACTACTCCATTCATTTGATATTCCTCTGATTCAAGCAAACTCATCACAACGTAGAATCGTGCTCTGGTCAAGGCTTCGGTTGTGGTTTCTTCTCTTCCTAGAGATGGAAAGACAAGAATAATTGCTCTCCCGGATCGATCTCGTTTGGTAGATATTTGTGTGACACCTGATTCTAGGCAAGCTTTGTCATCCTGATCCAGATCGGCCAATGTTATCTTCCTTGTCAGTCTTTCTTGGCCAAAGAGTGACCTTTTCAATTCCAAATATTTAATCATTTGGGCTGCTGCAGCCTGAGAATCATACCGATTCGCACGCAGAAACATCATCCGAAACTTTCTGCTGGTGACATAAGTTCGATCAATAGCTTCGGCAGTCTCATAGACGGTCCCTCGCTTGATACTCTGCAGGTGCGTATTAAGGAGCTGCAACCACAAATCAACAGAAGCAGGATTGCTCTCGGGGTTTTCACTGTTACGTATCCCGTGCAATTCTTCTAAAACTGTTTCTCTTTTGTCCACATGCATTGAAAGTTCAGCAATGGAAATGGCGCGGTCAATACACTTCGTCAGCCACAAAGTTGGAAGCATCACAATAAGGCAGATTTTAGACTTACCGCTGCTGAACATCTAACTGGGCCATGGAACTTGCAAGAAACGAATCAAGCTCTTGCGACGTTGTTCCCCTGTGGGTATTTTCTGCACAAACATGTGGCACCAGCGGGGAGCCTGGCCCGTTCATAAGCCTCTGTAGCCAATAGTTGTCCATCTTGTTTATGATAAGGAAACCGAATTGGAGTTGCTTTTCGATATTATTGCATATTGGATGCGAGCAATGTGCAATCGAAATAAAAAATTTGAACGGAGAACGCACGGCTAATATTCAATACATATTATTATATACAATGCGGGTTCATCATCCACCCCATTTTTTGAAGGGAGTTTCAAGGTTCCCTTTTATTGGCACCATCCAGATTATTATTTTCCTATATTACTATCGTATAATTTTATCACTGCGTTTCATCATTTGTCATGGGACAAATATCAACCTTTCTCAGGCTTGTTATCGGACTACAGAGCATCATTGGTACTGTTGTCTTTGTTTTGGAGTCACCATGTGTGGGGGAGACCTTTCAGCGCTCCAATGATTGCACACATCATGAGAGAGGCGAAAAATTCAGCTCCACCAGTCTTGCAATCATTTCAGATGTACTCCAAATCCAGCACCTACCATCCGTAATCCTTCCTTCTGAGTGCTTCTCAAATCCTCATAAGTTTTCAAAACCCATTGCTAGATTTCGATGCAGCAAGGCTTGCTTGTTCCAATCCCGACTATGACGACCAGCCGTACACGCAGTACACACGTTGTCAAGAGTCAGCTTTGATAGCCCTCGTCACCCGGCTTCCGTAACGTTATCAGATAATTTCACTATCGCCAAGACGCTCTATGACTTGTTTTTCGCGCGGCTGGGTCGTCGAATATTCCTGAACGTGTGTGCAATTTTCCTACTGGCCTCCGTATGATTGGCTTCTTCCCACTCCTTCGTATCTTCATTTTGCTTCAAGAACCGTCCGCCCTTCTTCGTGATTTCATCTATTATCGTCTTCGTGAGCTGCATCTTATCCCTTTTAGTAGACTCGTTGTATTCGGTAAGTACCGTGAGAACTAGATTTCTCATCAGGATATTGCCTTCGTTCTTCCTACTACCGGGTCCAAACAAAACATCCCCGGGTCGAGGAATAATGGTGTGTGTTGACGCGAGAGATTGCATATCGGTATCACTGTCGCTCACATATGTCAGTTCCAGCTCTTGTCTGTGACGATACCATTGCAAATGGTCCATCAGATCAGGTTCGTTGGAGTCATTGAGAATGGCTTCTTTGGGAATGCCAAACGATGACAGCTTGTAGAGACAGTCTGTGCAAGAACCGTAGTGCACCCTCATACGCGGTCTCATTGCAAATGGTAAGCGCAGCACTGCTACGCTTATCAAAATATAGGCTGCCAGGCTGTTGAAACAGCAATGAAGGCCGGCATAGAACACTGGCAGATCCCACAGAAGGCCAGAGTTTGATGCATGCTGATTACGATGTGACGCTAGCGCACCGAAGTAAATCAGGATTATACCATTCCTTTGATGCTCTTCAGATTCCATCATATTCATAAGAACATAATATCGAGCTCTGAGCACGGTTTCGACTTCGGCTGTGGTTTCTTCACTCCGAAGAGACGGAAAGACAAGAAAAATAGCCCTCCCTGATCGATCTCGTTTCGTCGATATTTGCGCAGCACCCGATTCGAGATACTTTTTGTCATCCACATTCAGATCGGCCAGTGTTATCTTCCTTGTCAGTTTTTCTTGGCCAAAGATTGACCGCTTCAACTCCAAGAATTTAATCATTTGGGCTGCTGCAGCCTGAGAATCATACCGATTCGCGCGCAGAAACATCATCCGAAACTTTCTGCTGGTGACATAAGTTCGATCAATAGCTTCGGCAGTCTCATAGACGGTCCCTCGCTTGATACTCTGCAGGTGCGTATTAAGGAGCTGCAACCACAAATCAACAGAAGCAGGATTGCTCTCGGGGTTTTCACTGTTACGTATCCCGTGCAATTCTTCTAAAACTGTTTCTCTTTTGTCCACATGCATTGAAAGTTCAGCAATGGAAATGGCGCGGTCAATACACTTCGTCAGCCACAAAGTTGGAAGCATCACAATAAGGCAGATTTTAGACTTACCGCTGCTGAACATCTAACTGGGCCATGGAACTTGCAAGAAACAAATCAAGCTCTTGAGACGTTGTTCCCCTTGGGGTATTTTCTGCAGAAACATGTGGCACCAGCGGGGAGCCTGGCCCGTTCATAAGCCTCTGTAGCCAACTGTTTTCCATCTTGTTTGACAAGGAAACCGAACTGGAGTCGCAGTGAAAAACTGTATTGGATGTGCAATCGAAATAAAATATGGAATACGCATCGTATTTATAGAATACCTTCGTACCAGTCGAACGTCGTCTGTTTGTCCATCAGATAATAGCCGTTGTTGAACGTCTGCACCCCAACGGCTAACGTATCCAAAGTATCTTATTCAGGTATCAAGATTACCAATCTTGATTACCATCTTCCCTTGCTAAGCTTCGCCACATTCTCAACGTTGTTAAGACTAAGCATCGCCATTGCATGCGTTGAGATGGTCGGAGTTTCATCCTGTTTGCATCCTTCACAACACAAAATCACTATAATTTTCAGAATACTGTTTTATCACACATCTTTCGGACATTTACAACTATTTCAGTACTTGAAGCACAACAAGCCTGGACAACCTTGTACCTGCATTCTCAAGTAATCAAGGCTGTACACGCTACAGCTTTGAGTGGTTATTTACGCCCAATTTATACCTAATAAGTTACGCTACCAGCCTCTGTGGAGACGTCCATTAGAGCTACCAACCAAAGCTCTCCGAGCCTACAACAAAGAAGTACTTCACTAGCTTCCCAAGCTACCACCAGCTCTCCGAGCATCGATCGAGCTTTCCAAGCACCTACCTACCGGCCCACAAGCTTTCCAAGCTCACATTTGCAAAGATAGAGACTCCGTCTCGCCCAACTGGTCCTACAGGAGACGGCTCTCCAGCATCTCTTGTTGACGTCGCCGCAGAACTCAACGACGACTCAGTTGGCTCCGACTGGGACAACAACACCGCTAGTTCCACAAGCACATCGCCTCCCATGTCGGGCACCACCTCAACTTTCCAGCTCCAACCGCCCATCATGGGTTACACCATGGAAATCAACAGCTCTGGCGACAAGATGGCAGTCGTTGGAACTGGCAAACCATTGAAGGACTGGAGCGCATTGGACACCAGTGCACCATTGGCATTTTCTCCAAACCAGCAACGTCCCATCTATGGAGATGGGAAGTACCGTCATCTACGTACCCA
>CAKOGP040001870.1:139491-259738 GCA_933822405.4 Cylindrotheca closterium | reverse complement strand
ATAATATTATTGTCATCCTCGTCATGGGACAAATATCAACCTTTCTCCGGCCTATTATCGGACTACAGATCATCTATCGTACTGTTGGCTTTACTTTGGAGTCATCATATGTGATTGAGTCCTTTCGGCGCTCCAATGATTGCACAATCCTTCCAACATCGCCCTTATTTGACAACGAGACGCCATCGTTTCAACTACCTGCCGGTTCAACGATAAAAATTTCAACCAGCTTTCAAGAACAATATGAAATACCTTTTGAGGTATACTCACAGTGCACATCAAGTAGCCATGTCGGATGCGTCGACCTGTTTGATAGATATGCAACACGTTTGATTCGGTGTGAAGAAATAATGCTTGATGGCAGTTTGCAAAACAGTCCGAGACAGTTCAACGTTCGATGGGAAGCATCATGGATAAGTCCCAATTCTGTTTGGTTGTATGAACTGGCGGAACAAGTAGGCTGGACAATAGAAACGAAACCGCCCGATAGTACCAAGGTCTCGACCTTCAGCTGGCTTCGAGTCTTTCAGTTGTTTCAAAACGCATTCCAAACTGGGACAATTGTATTGCCAAGGTATTCAGTCAAGGGAAACACACGCTTCCGACTGATACAGGACGGTTCAGCTACTCAAGCAGTAACTATTATCTTGGAAGAATCCATTGATCTAGTGGAAGAAGCTGACTCTTTGAGGCTACAAAATAGAGTTGTGGCACAAGAGTTTGCAAGCTGGCTGGATGTATCAAGGAAGCCACCTATTGCTGATGAAGTAGATTGGGCTTCTAAGGTTCGACAGCGCATCCTGACAAATGTTCCAGGAGCGGGAGCTCTAGATGTAGATCCTAATGAGGATGAACCGGGAGTGCTTTATACCTTCCTCATCCTTTGCATCACATGCACTGGCATCTTGTATCAGACAATTTCGGGAGAAATGATGGGAAGTCAAGGACAAGTGTCTGCCCAGTGCACTGAAGCAGAGCAATTGGTCATGGGATCAGGCTACTTGACAGAGTGCTTCATAAATGGAAATGGGCCGTTCCTATGATTCTTTGAATAGCACAATTTTGGGATTGTAAAAATGCTCCTAGTTTTCAAATTGTTTCAGATATCAAATGATAGAGAATCTATCTTGCTGTACGGTGAAGTGGGTACATGCGACATTTCTAATAGATATTTTCCGACTAAGCTATAGATACAATGTAGTTTTATATTGTGGAAGTAGTATTTGCATAGTCTCTTGGGCCAATTTCCCGCCCATTACCCCTGCAAGACTTAGCAATTGAAAACGACATCAACAGAATGCCTTCGAGCCATCTTGTTGCCGCTCTCATCAGTCAAACCACTGAGTTCATCATCTTCAAGCGAGGGCGAATGCACTCGGTACCAGCCTTGTTGCCGGAAATGACGACGGATGTCGGCCCACGATTGCTTACGGAGGCCGCTAGCAGCAATATCAGGGCTGTCCTTGTAGGCAACTGTGATTAGATTTCCACAGGCGGTCTCGACCTTGCGCTCGTATCTCTTGATCACCTTTGAAAGCGACTCAATTTGCTCCACAATGGTCGAAGTCAACATGCTCTCTGCCGCTGTCGTTGCAGTTGCATCGGACGGCTTCGAGAATTTCGATTTTGTCTTCTCAGCCATTGCGCGACAGAACTCCTCCCCTTCGAGTTCCCACTTTAGTCGATTCATGGTCGCTTGCTGGAAGAGCTGATCACCCAGCATGTGCCAGCAGTCTGTTTCGGCGCCACGTTCACTCATTGGAAGCACGATGTCATCAAACTTCTTGAGTTGTTTCGCATGCCAACCATCTGATGGGTCTTCGGAGATGCGGCCTTCTAAGAAAGCTAGGAAGTCCTCCAAAAATTCGCGCTCATTCCAATCCAAAAAGATGCCCCATTCTTGGAAGTGATGGCCAACAGAAGATACTTGGAGAATGTGCTCCATGATTAGTGTCGACTTGGTGTTCGCGTCAGACGAGGCCTTTGTCCAGCGCCTCTTACGAAGCGCTTTCAAGACAGGATCTGACAAGTCGGTTGCCATCACTCCATTGACCATCAACTCACGAAGTCTCTTGCATTCTGCAACGGAAGATCCAAACAAGAACTCGCGAAGATTCTGGTGTTCGTCAGCCATGAAAATATTCCAGGCGGTATCGACAGCGTTCTGCTCAGAAATGCTCTTGTTGCTGTACTTCTCAGCCAACTGTGGGTTTTCAACCTTCAGACGAGCATTGGACACACCAGTGTGCCCAATATCATGTACCAACGCAGATAGGACAATAGCGAATCGAACTAGTGGGTCGAATGCAACAGGGTGCTCTTCGTCTGAATGCTTCTGCAAACTTTGCACGAGCAAGTGCGCAATATGAGCAACGTGGCTCGCGTGATGAAAGTTGCGGAATTCATTTCTTCCATGGCTGTTTGCGACGGAAAGCACAAAGTCGCGTAACTCTTCCAGAACTCTAGTTGGAACAAGATCATCAGCACCGCTTTCTTCAGATTGCTGTTCATTGCCACCCTTGTTGACTTCGAGGGAAAGACGCATCTCTTCATACGGAGTCCGGGTTTTCTTCATGCTATCCCAGTCAACTTCACCCACGGTTCCATCTTCAGCACGATTGGCCGCTATGTCAAGCATTAGAGACTCCAAAATGTTCAAGTTCGAAGATACCAGATCGGAATTGTATGCCCAGGGCTGTGCTTTCACCTTGGCTTGAGGAATCAGACTGGATGATATTTCTTCTCTGCCATCTCTCATCCACAAGGCCAAGTTATTGGTGCAGGTAAATCGAAGCCAAGTATTTTGCGGAAGCAAAGTCTCCATGCGACCCACAAGAGGCTCGATGGTATTTTGGAATACCATGCACTGTTCTCGATGCCAATCCTTTCGAGGATCTGCCAATTTTCGATCGTGTTCGAAGCAATGAAGTTGAGCCATGAGTTGCAAATGGTTCCAATGCAGGAACAAATCATGAGACTGGCAGTAGTGACCTACTGTAGCAAATGCAACAATCATTTCGAGAACAGGATCGCTTTCGCCGTGGGTTGAACGGACTCGAACATTTGGTTTTTCTTTGTTGGAGTCAAATCTTTCGAGCATGACCTTGAACTTGCTTTCAACTTCAACAGCCACTGAAACGACAGCCAACTTCTTCACTCCTCGACGGAAAGTAGGGCAACCGAGGAAGATCTCGTCATACAGCTGCACAAAATCATCCTCAAGAATCTCAAGCGCCGAATCTAAAGACCTCCTTTGGTGGTAAGCACCCTTGCCCTTATAATGCGAAACATAATAGTGATTTTCTTGCTCCAGCTGCTCGTCAGAAATCTCATTGTGATGAATGTCTCGAACAAAAATGGCAAAAACAATCATGAAAACATCCCATGGGTCTTTCTTTCGGACTTCGGCACGGCGTTCCATCAAAAAGGCTGCACGAAGCATAACTTCAGCGCTGTACCGCAAAGTGTGGTAGATGCTATCGGGGTTGTAGAGGCCAACGATGGAGTACACGTATGCTCGTAACTGATCTTCAATCACCTTGAGTCGTCTCCCCCCTTTGTCGATGCACTTCTTCAATGTCGAGAAAAGGATTTCGAAAACATGGTCAACCAACTCTTCTTGGGAAACCATACTATCATAACGCAGCTCTCTCCATTCTTGAGCATGCTTGGGCAGGTGGTCTCCGAAGTCAATGATTGTTTCTTCCTGTCCGTCAACCTGCGAATTCTTTCTAACCGCAGTCTCAACGAAGCTCGTACGACTATCAACTGATGCTGCCCCACTTGCAACACTGCTAACGACTGAAAGTCCGGAGCCTACTGAAACGGAAGCCGAAGAAGCGCGATTCGACTCGTCAAAGTTGGCAGCCTGTTCTTGGAAATACTTCCTCATCTTCCACTTCTTGGCGGAGATTCTTTTCCTCACTTTGTTTGACAATGTCAGAAGGGAACCTGGATTGGCAAAGTGGTTGTTTTCGGTTCCCTTTTCGAGCCAGTGGGTAAGGTGTTCACCCTTTCCTTTCATATCAACCAGTCCTCTTGCCTTGAAGCGATACTGTTGTGCACCAGCAGGTGATCGTGATCGCAGAAGCTCGTACAAATCATTCGAGCAATGAATTCTGCCAGCAGCACCACTTGTTTCGTGACGGGCTGTGAAGTTCACCATGTCTCCAAAGAGACAATAATGGGGCGTCAATGTTCCGACAACACCAGCCGTACAGTGCCCCGTGTGGATACCAATACGTAGCTTGATGGGTTCACCCGTAAGTGGTGACTTCACATGCTTGGAGCATTCCACAACAGCCAATGCAAAATTGGCAATTTTTTCACCATGGAATTCGTCCGCTTCAGGCAATCCAGACGCACAGACATAGGCATCACCGACTGTTTCGACCTTGTAGAGCTTGAATCGATCCACGAGGAAATCCATGACAGAATAAAGTTGGTTCATCATGTCAATGACATCCCATGGTTGGATTTGATCACAGAGCGTTGTGAAGCCTTCGATATCGGAAAAGAAAAGTGTCACATTCCCAAAATACCGCGGCTCCACAGTTTTCCCCTGTCGAAGATCATCCGCGACATTCTTTGGCAGCATATTGTACAGCAAGGTTTCCGACAGTTTCTGTGTGCGTGCAATATATTATGGTAAGAACCTGAGTAGAAGAAAATGAAAAGGGTATACAACTCGTCCACGAAACGTACCTGCTCTGCTTTCAAGTCTTTACTCAATTTGTCCAATGCATGTGTTTTACCAGCCTCTCGAGACACGTATTCTCCCAAGAACACAGCATCTCGCTCGGATGTCACGTCGGATAGCTCGGAAAGTGTGAGCCCGGTTTCTTGCAGACTTTCGATGTCCCTAACATTTGGTCGCAAGGAAATCATGACGAGTTGTGACGAGAGGGTCAACAGCGAGGCTTTGAAATCTATTTTGGCATTTTGTGATGTTTTCACGGCATCGACGATTGGCTCCAAGAAGAAGCTTTGATCCCAAAATCGATTCATAGAGCTCCATTCCCAGTCAAAGGCCATTTCTGGAAGAATGACCTTAAAGACATCCTTGATATGTTTACCGCAGATATCTGCTTGGTCGGTCCTTAGGACTTGTGGCAGTTTGTAGCCAACTTGAGTGATGCAGAAATCACGATTCACCACCACGTGGAATGGGAAAACGTGTTTCAGTCTCTTGACGCTAAGCGCTTCTTCGCTGCCAGTATTGTTGGCTGGGACTACTTGCGTATCGGCAGTGAATGGGCACGGTTCGTCGGGCATTTCGTCAAGTTGTGCGAAACTCAACTTTCTGGTCATTCCACCCCTTCGGTTGGGTGCACTTGGTGTGACCTTCCAGCTGTCCTTAGGATCAGCAGCCTTGATCATCCACGTGGAATATTGAGCGTCACCGCTGTTCTGAAGACCCAGAATCTCCATTTTAATGTCTAGTTCAAAGTGAAGGGTTGCAAGTTCTTCAACAACTCCTACCACGAATGGGACGAAAGCATTGCCCCGAGGGTTGTAGTAGTGTAACAGGATGGCTCCTTTCTCTTCTTTGTAATCTTCACACCAGAAAACAGGAGGACTTGACCCATCTCCTTTAGGGAAACTTCTTTGAAAGTGATCAAACGTGGCGTTGATATTGGATAGCCATTGTTTCAGAGTGGCACCGTTATTCCTCAGTATGCTTCCATATACGCTATTGAATAGATATGATACAGTGTAGTTACCAAAGCTTCTGAGGATCTTGTCTGTAGCTTTGTCCAAATAGAGCGATGCTGCCTTTATCAGCTTGACCAGCAGTTTGAAGTCGTATGTGGCACGGGTGAGGAAGGCTTCCACTTCGCAACGAGCCTTCTTCTTTGTAGAGCGCCAAGCATCGCTACCATAGTCATCGACGATCCAGGCTTCGAATATCTCGAATGCTAGACCATACATGGTATTGATGTTTGTTTTGTTTTGTTTTGTTGTTGTTGTTGTTGTTGAAATGGGTTAGTGTAACCGGTTGTCAGGTACTCGTACCATACGGTAGGACAAAAATTCCATGAAAAGACTTCTTTGCCTGGTCAATCGGATGTTTATTGATCGGCCCAACAGCATTGTGTTGCCCGGTGCACACGTTCTTTATGACTTTTTCATTCGTATCGAAGGTCATACCAAATTCGCTACCTTGGAAGTTGAACGGAGAATGGCGGAAAGTACACATTAAAACGTCACAACATTAATTTACCATGCTAGTCCGAAGGGCCATCCACGTCAAGGGAAAACATAATGACATTTCTACACGGGCTTATTTATGAAGCAGCTTCATAAACAGGCCAAATGTCCCCAGTTCGATTTAGCCAGACAAAACCAGACTGGTGAGAAATGTCAGAAACTCGAATTAGCAAACGAAAGCTTTTGTTTCAAATTCTTGCGTACCAGGTGCTCTGGTACCCCCTGGTTGTACCCTACGGTAACACATTTTACCCGTTGTGAATTGGTGTTGAAGTCGATCTTTGTAGAGTTCACCATTTATCCAACAGAGGGAGCAGGGCTCTCGCTCTTCGTCAAAGAGATCTTGCTTGTGCATCTTTTGCTAGGTGTGCAATTGACTTGGGGTGTATTCATGACCAATCGCAAGAAGAGTAGTTAACTGTACGGTTCGATTTTCTTTTGCGAAAGTAGTAGAGTGGTGTTTTTACAAAGGCATTGCAGTGTTGTAGTACAGTAGGACTATTTCTTGAATCCGTACAAAGTTGGCAGTCCCACACAATTCCCATTGCTCAATAAACAATCCTAGTCAACTTGAATCTCGTTAGTGTGATCCCTGCACTTTCCTACTCCCTTGCTGAAACAATAGCAACACCCGTACTCTCAATCGTCGTCCATTGGATCCCTCCGATTTGAGACTGCAGACAGCTGTCAGAATTCAACTTTATGGCGGACGATGGACATACGGGTAGGATGAAAACCCGTCAGACGGGAGAAATAAACTGCGCGGAATTTGCGCATGTGAAATGAGCTCCAAATAAAAAGGGCACAGCTGAAGACGAAGGAAATCTTCGAGACGACATGATATACCGGTATATTATTGGTAGAACAACGAAGCATCCAAAAGCTACACAAGACATAGATCACGACCCAAGAGAGTAGATAGATCTTAATTGAGGAAGGAAACATGGCAGACAATCGAGGGATGATGGAAGGTATTGGAGGACCAGTTCGAATGGATCAGTATTCTCTGAATGGCATTGATCCTGCCTTGGACGCTTGTTGTCAACGAGAGGTAAGTCATTATTTCACCCACGGCTCAAGGATGATGTCCTTTGTTTACTGTATGTTTGTCTATGCACTGGTATGTGTGTCACTCATCGAATAATCGCTTTACGGATTCATTCTTCAGTTGGAATCCAACCGCAAATACAACGCTCTAACAAGTACGTTGCAACGACATGATCGCATTGCCACAGCAGAAGAACGTCGTCGACATGCGCGGAATTTGGTCAAGACTTCCAATTTTGAAGGATGTCGATGCTGTTATGATCCTAATAGTGATGGAGGAGGCGATTACCGTGCCTTGATTGAGTACAAACAGCTAAAGCGACAAGATGAAGACCAAGTGCAAGCACAGGACGAGGATGCTTACGGCATGTCCTTGCGTGAGAAAGCCCCAACTTCTGTACCTGATAGACCTACTGAAAGTGAAACTGACAGTGATGATGATAGTGATTTTGACTATTTACTGGATGATGACGATTTGCCGGGAGCCAGTGCCAACAAGCAATGGGAAGAAGCCCGCAAAGCAGAGTTGGAATATCAGATATGGAGCAATCAAGTGGCTATGCAACACGGGTTTGGAGTACACCGACAGCATCACCCAGCACGAGTCCTCAAAGTAGCTGGAATCAAGGGACCCAAAGAGGTATCCTCTGCCAATGCACGGCAGCCACCTCCAGCTGTGGTTTTGCACCTGCTGGACGCGGACGCCTTGTCGAGTGCGTCATTGGATTACTACCTTGAAAACACATTGGCACCAGCCAACATGTAAGTTCAATGCAACCGTCATCTTGTTTGTCTAATCCGAGTTCAAGATACTCATTGTATGCATTCTATCTTTCAAGGGGGACCATGTTTTTGCGAGCTCCTGGACGGGGGGCACTCCAATGGAACGCTGACTCGCCAAGAATGAAGGGTACACTGATTGGACAATTGGAACCCGATCGGGATTTGCCATGTTTGATTGCCATTCGAGATGGTGTCGTCGTAAATGTCTGCCCAAACTTGCGTGAATTCTCCCACAGTCGAGATGGGGAAGGGGAAATCGAGTCTCATGCGGTGGAGCGGTGGTTGAATCAAACTGGAGTTTTGATTGCTCGTGCGCCGCCTGTTGAAACCTTGTGTTATGTCCGACCCGAAGAAGATGCTTTGAACTCGTATTTGGGAGCTAATACCAACATCAGTAGCAAGAAGGCCGCCAGTGAAAAAGCGGAGATTGACTATTATTGCTGTGGTCTTGAGGGATGCCAAAAGACCTTTTACCACGAGCACGTTGGTGTGGAAACATCCGAACAATCTGGATTGGTGGTGAAAGAAGAGACTGTGTTGGAAACTGAGAATTAGAAGAAATGCCCACATTATCCAAAATGGCAAAAGATTCCGTTCAAGAGGAGACTGCTGATACGATTCAATGTTCATCAGAGGCCCAAAGTTATGAGTGTAGGACGATATATGCGAAATGTAAATAAATCTAAATTGTGGCCGCCTCTATTTCTATAGCAACCATTTACAAAACTTGATTTGAAATTGGGTACATGATTGCCGGCATGAGAATGCAAAGTTCGCTTATTGATGCAAACAGGTATGTGAATCATAGCGGGTCGAATCTGAACCGTTCGACTTGCGAACTTTTTCGCAGGGTGGCGAAAACTTATTTATGAAAGTGACTGCAATTGGTGATGGTTTGCAATTCATTGAAAAATGCCTGCTGTCCTTTCGAGGAATCACTTAGCAATCAACGACAGTACCATCCTTTACCGGTCTGGAATACATCTCAGGCCTGTCATCATCGTCATCCGTTGTTTTTGAGTGCACTCGGTACCAGCCTTGTTGTTTGAAATGCTGATGAATTTCGGACCACGATTTGGTACGAAGCCCTTTGGTTGCCTGGCTGGAATGATCATTGTAAGCTACAGTGATCAGATTTCCGCAAGCAGTTTCTGCCTTCCGCTCATATCGCTTGATAACTTTCGAAAGCGACTCGATCTGTTCCACGATGGTTGATGTCAGGATGCTCTCTGCAGCTGTGCTTGCCGTTGCGTCGGATGGCTTTGAGAAACGGGCTTTGGTTTTCTGAATTAAAGAGTCGCAGATGCTTCTGCCTTCAAGTTCCCACTTCAGGCGATTCCTAGTTGCTTGCTGGAATAGCTGATCACCAAGAATATCCCAGACTCCAGTTTCGGTTCCAGTTTCTGTCAATGGGAGAACGAAATCATCGAAGAACTTGAGCTGATCTTCGTACCAGGTTTCGGAAGGGTCCTTTTTGGAACGTTCCTCCAAAAAGGCAAGATAGGATTCCCAAAACTGCTTTTCATTCCATTCCAAAAAGATTTCCCATACCTGAATAGAATGACTCACAGTGGAGATTTGAAGGATGTGCTCCATAATCAGTGTCGCTTTTGTAAACTTGCAAGTCGAAGCCTTAAACCAACGCCTCTTTCGCAGTGCTTTCAGAACGGGATTCTCAAGGTCAGTGGCCAATATTCCGTTGACCATCAAGTCGCGAAGCTTCTTGCAATCTGCGACAGAAGATCCAAACATGAACTCTCGAAGATTCTGGAAATCGTCGGACATGAAAATTCTCCAGGTCATATCAATGGCATTCTGTTCGGCAATGCTTTTGTTGCTATACTTGGCTGCGAGTTCGGGATTTTCCACTTTAAGACGACTGTTTGGCACGCCAGTGTGTCCAACATCATGAACTAATGCGGATAGCACAACTGCAAACCGAACAAGTGGATCGAACGTAATCTTTCGATTTTCATCCGACTCTGTCTCCAGACTTTGGAGGAGTAGATCAGCAATGTGGGCAGCATGGCTTGCATGGTGGAAGTTATGGAATTCATTTCGACCATGACCATTTGAAATCGCCAGCATAAAGTCCCGCAGCTCTTCTTGAACCCTAGCAGGAAGGTCATCATGATTTAATGGGTCGATTCTCACTCGATTGTCGACTCTGCCGACGTCAAGTGATAGACGCATCTCTTCGTACGGAGTGCGAGTTTTCTTCAGGCTCTCCCAATCAACTTCCCCTACAGTGCCATCTTCTCCACGACTGGCAGCAATTTCGGCCAAAAGAGTCTCCAAAATCGACAGATTTGAAGATATCATGTCAGAATTGTGTGCCCACGGAGCTGCAGTGACCCTGGCTTCAGGAATCAAACTGGACGAGACCCACTCTCTTCCGTCTCTCTCCCACAAAGACAAATTATTCGTGAAACCAAATCGAAGCCAGGAATTTTGTGGTAGAAGCTTCTCAACACGGGCGACTATCGGTTCGATGGTATTTTTGAAGATCAAGGTTTGTTCCTTGTGCCAGCTTTTGCAAGGATCTGTTGATCGTTTATCATTTTCGAAGCAATGTAGCTGCGACATCAGTTGCAATTGATTCCAATGCAGGAACAAATCATGAGATTGGCAGTAGTGGCCCATCGTAGCAAGTGCAAGAAACATCGCTAGAACGTCGTCACTTTCATGTTGAACTGTTCGGACTCGAGCACTTGGTTTGTCTTGATGGGAATCAAATCTTGATAGCATTCCCTTGAGCCTGCTTTCGCTTTCAATCTCTGCGGAAGCCACAGCCAACTTCTTCACTCCTCGGCGGAAAGTTGGGCATCCTAGAAAGATTTCGTCGTAGAGCTGCTGAAAGTCGTCCTCAAGAATTTCAAGTGCCGCATCCAAAGACCTCCTTTGCTGATAGGCACCTTTGCCTCTGTAATGTGAGACGAGATAGTGGCGTTCATGCTCCAATTGGTCATCTGAAATATCTAAGTGGTGGATGTCACGCACAAAGATGGCGAATACCATCATAAAAACATCCCATGGATCCTTCTTCTCGACTTCCGATCGGCGGTCCATCAAAAATGCCGCCCGGTTCATTGCTTCAGCGGCGTAGCGCAAGCTGTGGTAAACGCTGTCACTGTTGTAGAGGTCGACAATGGCTTGTACATATGACCTAAGCTGATCCTTGATAATCTTGAGTCGTCTCCCGCCCTTTTCGATGCATTTGTTCAGTTTCGAAAAAAGTATACCAAAAATCTCAGAGACCAAATCATCTTCTGGGAGGAAGATATCAAAGTGGAGCTCTCTCCATTCTTGGGCATCCTTTGGCAGCTCCTCGGAATAATTCAGGATGTTTTCGTGCTGTATTTCAGCCCCCTTTTGCTCTTGATTATCATTGTCATTGAAACTAGTCCGACTATTCAGTGTGATGGAATTTGTCCCTTCACTCGCCACACTACTCATGCACGAAGGATCACCAGAGTGAATGGATAAATCAAGCGATCTGCTGCTTTTTTGTGGCTGCTGTTTTTGGAAGTATTTCCTCATCTTCCACTTTTTGGACGATATTCTTTTCCTTACTTTGTTGGAGAGTGTCAGCAAGGAACCGGGATTTGCAGCATAGTTATTCTCTGTACCACGCTCAAGCCAATGAGTAAGATATTCTCCTTTCCCCTTCATGTCGACCAGTCCTCGTGGTTTGAAGCGATACTGTTGTGCACCAGCCGGCGACCGCGACTTCAAGAGTTCATGCAGATCATTGGAACAATGAATTCTGCCTGGCGTACCGCTTGTTTCATGTCGAGCTGTGAAATTCACCATATCTCCAAAGAGACAGTAGTGAGGCGTCAATGTTCCGACAACTCCAGCCGTACAACTTCCTGTGTGGATACCAATTCTAAGTTTGACTGCTTCTCCTGTCAGCGGTGACTTGACATGTTTGGTGCATTCCAAGACAGCCAACGCGAAGTTGGCAATTCTTTCCCCATGAGATTCGTCCTCTTCCGGCAGTCCAGACGCACAGACATATGCATCACCGACTGTTTCAACTTTATACAATTTGAAGTGCTTGGCAAGGAAATCCATGACAGAATAGAGCTGGTTCATCATATCAATGACATCCCAAGGTTGAATTTGATCACAGAGCGACGTAAAGCCTTCTACATCAGAGAAGAAAAGCGTGACATGTTCGTAGTACCTCGGTTCCACCGTCTTCCCATTTCGAAGGTCTCTGGCAACGTTTTTGGGAAGCAAGTTATACAGTAGTGTTTCCGACAGTTTCTATAGTGTGCGCAAGCAACGGTGAGCATCCAAGAAGGATAAGGCAACGGCATGCAATTCATCAATGAAACGTACCTGTTCTGCTCTAAGGTCTCTGCTTAACCTCTCTAGTGCGAGTGTTTTCCCCGCCTCCCTCGATACATATTCTCCCAAGAACACAGCATCTCGTTCGGATGTAACATTCGACATGTCTGAAAGTGTCAATCCCCTTCGTTTTAGATTATCAATCTCCCTCATATTGGGTCGCAAGGAGAACATGACGAGTTGCGTTGACAGAGTCAGCAAAGATGAATTGAAGAGTATATCTGTGTCCTCGTGCACTGATTGTAACCCATCGGTAATTGGCTTCATGAGGAAGGTTTGATCCCATAACTTATCCAAAACATTCCAGTCCCAACCAAATGCCATTTTTGGTCGCAATACTTCAAAAAGTTCTCTAATGTGCGTGCCGCAAAGTTCTGAAGGACTTGTCTTTAAAACAACTGGCAGCTTGGATCCAACTTGAACAACGGTAAAGTCTCGATCCACCACCACGTGAAAAGGAAAGACCTGCCTAAGTCTGTTTACTGTGAGTGCTTCATTGCTTCCGATATTTGATCTAGGTTCGGTTGTAGGGCGAGTTGTCACAGCGTGGTTTCCGTCATTTTCGACGAATGGGCACCCCACGACGGGAAGATCGTTGTCGGTCAAGCCTAATAGCCTATCCATGTTGCTCGTTTCTTTTGGTACACTGGGCGTGATCTTCCAATTATGCGTTGGATCAGCAGCCTTGATCATCCAAGTGGAATATTTGGCATCACCGCTGTTCTGAAGGTTTAGCAGTTCCATCTTGATGTCAATATCAAAGTGAAAAGTCGCCAACTCTTCCAAAAACCCGACCACGAATGGGACAAAAGCATTGCCTCGTGGGTTGTAGTGATGGAGTAATATTGAACCCTCTTCTTCCTTGCGTTCTTCACACCAGAAAACGGGACTGCTGCTCTGGTCTTTTTCTTTCGGAAAACTTCGCTGGAAGTGGTCTATAGAAGTGTTGATATTTGCCAGCCATTGTTGCATTGTCGACCCTTGACTCCTCAAAATTGAACCGTATTCACTGGCAAAGAGGTAGCCGACAATGTAGTTGCCAAAATTTCTGAGGATTTTATCGGCTGGCTTCTCGAGGTACAAGGAGAGTGATTTTAAAAGCCGCACAAACAGCTTGTATTCATAGGAAGTCCGGGATACAAATCCTTTGTCTTCTGCATTGCATCGAGCTTTCTTTTTAGTAGCATGCCAAGTGTCGACACCATGTTCATCAAGCACCCAGGCTTCAAGAGCTTCAAAGGCCAATCCGTACATGGTAGAAAGAAGGAATTGGCGATGAGTGTTTTATGCTGATATGCTGTACGGTAGATAGAAGTTTGGTGTTGGTCTTTTTTCAAATGAAATGCCGTCTGTGGTCGGTTTCGAAAGTTATTGGGACACATCACCACTGACTGGTCCTTTATTTGTGTGGTCTTTTCGATGTTCTTTTCCCCGTGGCGAAATCCCATTGTTTTAAGGGAAGTGCAGCCTTATGGCAAACAAGCCAGCTTTTTCTCTTTTATCAGCGGGAAAAGACGATTACACCAGTCGCAAGAGCGAAAAAAAGGAGAAGACATTTGTATCAATTTGCGCAGGTTCGCTCGGTCAGAATGTCACTTATGGGAATGCAGGAATCTGTTGTGATAATTACGCCACTGACACAATCGATACCCTGTAAATGCTGTTTCTGTGGAGGCGAATCATGCGTTTCTCATTACAAAATATCACGACCATAACGATTGTTGCTTGAAAGCTTCCCGAGAACGTCAAAACAAGCGAGTCGCAAATGTCTCTATAGTGTACCTACAGTATAGTTCTGTGGCTATCTTTCCGTCGGAATTTTGCGAGATTTGGTACGACTGAAGTGCTTGAGATTACGGTTACATAATATTGTATTGTACACTGTAACCCTTTTCGAATATTGTGCTATTTCTACAAACACAACTTGCTGCCTTCCACCAGAGCATCACGCGGAATCTCTGCAGTCGCCCTTTTTTTATAAATTCTTCATGGTTCGGGAGTGTTGAAATTGCATCCCACCAGTTCTCCTTTCGACGTGTCGTTGAATGCATTGTCCCCTGATGGAAGTTATAACGCAAACGTCGTCGAGTGAGCCATCAGATTTCTTTTTGTTTCTTTCAAATAATAAGCATTGGACAACCGCCACCCTATTTGTCACTTACACAATTCACAAAACCAAATGCTGGCATTTCCTGCAAAGAAAGGCACGTCCCCAGTCAACAAGTTTCCGTCTTGAAGCCCAAAAGAAAAAGAGAGAAAAGTGTCAGTATGCAGAATGTCGCAAAAATCTTGTGGATATTATAAAACAATGACACCACGGATGGATATATATATGTATATGACTTACACAATCCGATGCTTCTGAGGGTCGTCAAGTTGCCGACTTCGACAGGAATCGATCCTTCCAAAGCGTTATTATCTGAATATATATTATATTCAATATGTATAATATATACATACCGTGTATACGATTATCGATGCAAAAAAGTGAGCTGGACCAAAGTCGCCAACCAAAAGGAAAATGTCGTCAAGGCGTGCGTGCCACATGAAATGAAACTTACACAAGTCCAAGGACGTGAGGGAAGACATCAAACCAATCTCGGAGGGTATGAAACCTTGGAGTTCGTTTTCGGAAATGGCAAGCTCCCTGACAGCGGTGAGAGCACCAATTTCCGTTGGGATGCTTGTGAATTTGTTGATATCTGCATAGTAGTACCGTATGCCGAAAGGACCAAACCAAAACGTGGTGAGATGGAAGGGAATGCTAGAGTTATTGGCGGTAGGTCGCAAAAACAACAAGAGAAAACGTACCAAAATTAAGGTTTTCAAGATTTGTCAACCTTCCGATGGAGGTCGGAATAGGTCCAGTTAGACCATTGCCGGCTGTATTCCCAATAGGAAAGAAAACAGAAGGACAGTTAGATTCCGAGCATTGATTCATTCATCGAATTATTCTAATCCAATCCACAATCCAATCCGAGCTTGTTCCCACCAAAAAGGGATAAGAAGGAAGAAAGGGAGAAAAGAAAAAAAACGTACCCAGATACAACTTCTCCAAGCTCGTAAGATTCCCAAATTCCGTTGGCAAACTCCCCACCAATCGATTGTTATCGAGATAGAGCTCACGTAGATCACTCAAATTTCCAAGTGTGGATGGAATGGTCCCAGAGACCACGCAATCAACTGTGAGACGGATTTTTTTTGTGTGGGGTATCAGACATGAGAAAAAAAGAGTTAGGAGAATACATGAATAGTATACGTATTGGAAACGCATATCCTCCAATCATTTTTCATGGTGGTTGTTGTTGTTGTTGTTGTTGTTGTTGTTGTTATATATACGTACAAAGGTTCAGGCTGGTAAGCTCCGTGAGAAGACCAAGTTCGGTAGGGATGGTACTTTTGAATCCATTGATGCCTGCAGTAAGTATGGTAGGATCAGAATAATAATAATAATAACAACAACAATTTGGATCACCATCGTGTGTGTGTGAGTGTGAGAGATGCGTTTGTTGTACAGTATACAGTAGTATGGCAATCATGATAGCAGTAGCAGCAGTATAGCAGCTCCATTGGACCACCACAAGGCAGCTATATAAAAAATATATAGCTATACCGTACTTACGTAGATTCAGTCTCCGAATTTTGGTCAATTGCCCAATCAAGGTCGGGATGGTTCCCGAAATGTCATTGTTGGCAATCCATAAATCTGCCGTCAACCAGTCATTGCAAACTCCACCCCACCATCCACAAGCGGCACGATCCGACAACAACCATTCTTCCGCCCAGGCCCAGTCCGTATCGCCGTTGGTATCATAAAAGAAGACCGTCATGACATACCGTTCCTTCCACACTTGCAGTGCCAAATCCGGGTCGAGAGACAGAGGTGGTTCCCAGGTATCTTCTTCCGCCAACCATTCCATGGCCCGTGGATGAAGCGGTGCAAAAAAATCATTTGTGAGCATGGCCTCCAAATCGATCCGTCTGGCGCTGGTGGGTACGATCGAGGGAGTGTGGGACGGCTCCAAACTGGGTTGCTGCGACATTGTGGGCGCCGCCAACGTGGTGGGAGACGCCGTGGGTGCCACCATCACGACAGTAGTATTGCCGTCACGTTTACCACCAATAAGGGTGACACCCAAAATGATTCCGACGAGCAAGACAATGGCAATGATGGAATACATCAAAATACGTTTTTGCGAACAACACTTGTTATCATAATCGTTGGCAACCATGGCCACTGGAATATCACTGGGTGGCGATGACGTTGTTGTTGCTGTTGCTGTTGTTGTTGTTGTTGCTGTTGTTGTTCTAGCAGCATCCTTGGATTGTTCTCGATCATTTGTATTTTGTTGTTCCAAATCCAAAACACGTTGTCGTAATTCTTGCAATTCTTCATCTTCCTCGACACTGGTCGCCGTCACTTCCATGGTGTTATTGGGGGTATCATTCGTTGGAGATTGTTGTTGTTGTTGTTGTTGTATGGTCGTCGTCGTCGTAGTTGCATCCTCATTTGGAGTTTGATACGACACTCGTACAGCTCCCGGTCGTTCGTCGTCTTCCTCCTGAATAGCATCATTATCATTATCTTCATCATTATCATTATCATTATGATCTTCCGTTGCCTGGCGTGCCTCCAATTCTCTCATTTTCTCTTCCAATGCCTGTCGAGACGTACTTGGTCGATTGGCCGAGGGTTCCAATTGTCGTACTGTGGGACTATTAGTACCAAGAATCGTTTTGTCCCGGACTCGACCATGATGATTCTGATGAATATTGTTGCTGTTGTTGTTGTTGTTGTTGTTGTTACCATTCGACAATCGACTTTCGACCGACGTGCGAGGAGCAGTTCTAGGACTCATCAATGACATCTTTTCGTCCAAGGCGGCTTGAGAACGAACCGAAGCACGGGCCGAGACTCGAGACGTGGAGGATGGTGATGATGATGTTGTTGTTGTTTTGGTTGCTGCGGTGGTGGTGGAAGCATCTTCGGCGGTTGTGGTGTTTGTGGTGTTTGTTGCCGTTGTTTCCTTCTTGGTCGTGTCGGACGTTGCGGCTGCCTGTTCCAGTTTCGCTCGGACTCGATGATTGGTATGGTGGTGGTTGCCATGATTGGTGGACAACAATCGAGTTTCCACAGAGGTGCGTGGAGTGGTACGGGGATTCGCCAAGGACCTCTTTTCCTCCAAGGCCGCTTGGGAACGACCGGAAGCACGGGCCGAGACGCGAGATGGCGCCAAGGAGGAGGAGGAAGAAGAAGAAGATGGGGCAGTGACTACTACTGATGATGATGATGATGATTCAGCAGCGACGTCTTTTAAAGTTGTGTTGGTATCGTCAACGGCCCTACTGGTACCGGTACCGGTAGCCTCTTGTTGTTCGTCTGCCATGATGGGAAGAAAGAGTGTATGTTTGTTGGAACGGTACTGGTACTGGTACTGGTACTGGTGCTGGTACTGTTATAACGAGATGCAGTACTGTAGATATTCTTATTGTCAACTGACAGCAAGAGATGTGATGTGTGTCCAAGTGGTGTGCTTTTATTGCGTGTGCATGGTGACAAAAAGATCGCTCGGACGCAGAACCTCCTCTCATCTCAGAAACCATTAATAAAAATAATCGCATCGCAGCACGGAGGCTTTTTTTGAGCAGAACCTTCTTCAGTCACGAAGAACGCAGGACTGATGACTGATGTCTCACGGTAGACAGACAGACATGACAGAAGTATCTATGATCCTGTTCGCATCCAAAATTCTCTTCTCTTCGTCATCGTTGTACTCTATTATAATACTGTACCGGTAGCGCACCTCTTGTATAAAATACTTGCTATCCGCTTACCACAATACAACCACTTTTCCAACCATGACTCGCCAACCCTCCTTGCACCACCTTTTCTTGTCATGTCTGTCGATGTATCTTCTTCTTCTTCTTCTTCTGCCCAAAAATAGCCTTGCATTCAGCACAGCTGTTGGTGGTGGTGGTCATTTGTCATCGTCTTGGACGTCTCGTCCACATCATGCTTCTTCTTCTTGGTCTTCTTCTTCCACCACTACTACCACACAATTACAATTTGTTCCTTCTTCGGAGATGCAGCAACAAGGAGAAGAAGAAGAAGAAGAAGATCAACAAACAAAGAATTATGATCATGCTCATGATCCTTCATCTTGTTGGACCATGGCACAAGATTGGGAATTGATCGATCAACTTCCCAAGTTTACGGTAGGTGAAGGAGAGCATTGTCGTACTTTTTGGACGCAAATGGCAGCTTCTACACCATTGTTGGCAACCAAGAGTCCAGACGAATTGTTGGCACGATGTCAATACCTCTTCTTGCAGCAGCAACAACAACAACAACAACAACAACAACAACAACAACAAGAAGAACAACAAGAAGAACAAGAAGATGATGATGGCAATGACGCAACAACAGCAACAACAACAACATCAACGAATCCAGCAGCTATCAATGATCACTCTACCACTACCACTACTGCTACTACTACCATCAGCGGCCTCCGTCGCCCAATTGTCTTTGGTCCATCTCCACCAGTACTTTCCCAATGGAGCATTCTTGATTGGAATCAGCAGCATCATCATCATCATCATCATCGCAAACAACAAGGCAGCAGCAAGGTGGTAGGTCAATTGGTGGATGATTCAAACAATGGTGCAAGAACCATTTGGATGCACTATCATTGCATTGGACGTCTCGATGGTGATCCATTGTTGTCGGATGCTACTACTAGCTCTCCGTCAGTCTTTCAACTGGTATCCGGTGGATATTTGGAGGCAGTTGGTGGTCGTATTTACGAATTGGGAGAAGTTCGAGAACAACAACCAACAGCAGCCGTATTACCGACCAGTCGTACAACAACAGCAACAGCAACATCATCATCATTCATGGAAGACCATCATCCGTCTTCTTCTTCTTCGTATTTCGGCATGCTGGAAGCAATGGATGCAAGGAGGAAAGCAGGTCAAATGACAACAGAACTAGACCTGCTAACCAAACAAGGAGAGTCTTTGGATTGGTTGCTTCCTCCCGTCACCGCATCTGTCTCTGCGTTTTTGGCCTGTACCGTCTTATCGGCCTGCATTGGATATGGGGCTGGATTGTCCATTATTGCCGATGATCATCCTCCTCTTCCTCCTCATTCTACTACTATTCCAGCTACTACTACTACAATGATGACGCCACCAATAAGATCAAGACCTTCTTCTTCTTCTTCTTCTTCTTCCTCCAGCAGCAGCAGCAGCACAACAGCAACAACAACAGCACCATCTCTGGCCGAACAAAGGGCACGGGCCGAATATCGAATCCTCAAAGAACAACGATTGCTGCAACGAGTGGCGGAACGATTGGAACAAGATCAGAACGATTATTTGGAATTGTTGCAACAACAACAACAACAACAACAACAACAGCAACGATAATAATGCATGATGGGAGGTGCTGCTAATGGTGCTAATGGTGCTAATGGTGCTGGTGATCATGGAATCTAGTCATATGATAATAGTAATGTTATAATGTTATACATAACATTATAATCCGGTTTTCTTCTTGGTCCGATACCTACCTACAGTACTGTTCCGGTAGGCTGGAAGGTGCATCTCCAGTGAAGTTAGTCGCGGCAGACTGCCCCTAATATAATATTTTATAAAAAGACGTGACATGTCTGCGACGGCATTTGAAAGAATTGGACGGCTCGAGCGAGTCCGAAATCGGAAGTTGGTCGAGACGGAGAGCGTTCCTTTGTTTTACCGGTATGTTACAATAGTTCGAGACCCTTTTTCCATGGTGGCGTGATGCGCTTTCGTCGAATCGAATGACTTTCCCAAAATATTCAATATACCCGGCAAAAAGCGTTGATAATACCGGTACATAGTAGCTTGCTTGGAAGACTACAGTAATTTGAAAAAGGACACAACACTCGCATCAATAATACAGCTTCTAACAAACAGAGCATGACGCAGCAACAAGAACAAGAGCAACAACAACAACAACAACAATCATAAGAAGAAGAAGAACAACAACAACAAAAACAACAAAAACAACAATAGCAAGATGGCGGATGCCTTCAACGACACCCAACTCCGCACGTTGGCCATCATTCCACACATTACCGGAATCATCTCAACGATTGCGTCTTGTTATGTGCTCCAGGACATTCTCCGAGACCCCAAGAAACGAACGCGGACCTATTGCCGACTCGTCTTTGGAATGGCCGCCATTGATTTCCTCACGTCCCTCATGTACGCCTTTTCGACGTTGCCCATGGAACGAGACGAAGCACCCTATGGAGTCTATGCCTTGGGGAATCATGCCACGTGTTCCACCCAAGCCTTTTTGATTCAGATGGAAATTGCCTCTCCGATCTATCACTTTTATTTGGCATGGTATTACCTGTTGATTCTCAAATATCGATGGCCCGAACGGAAATTCCGAGGATACGAAAAGTATCTCCACGGATTTGCCTTGGTGTTTGCCTTGGCGACGTCGATTATACTGCTGCCGCTGGGCGTGTATGGAGAATTCTTTGTCTGGTGCTGGATTACCAACGTGGAAGGCAATGGATATTATCAATGGTTCTTTTTCTTTGGTCCACTTTGGTTCATCATTCTGGCCTCCTCCGTCGTCATGTACCAAATGTGCGTGCACGTCAAGGCCGAAGAAACCGTCTCCCGCAGGTGGCGGAACAGCATTGTCGATACGAGCAAATTGGGAGAAAAGAAACTCAAGAAAATGACGAGTCGAGTGTTCTGGCAAGCCATGCATTACGAGTTGGCCTTTTATGCGACGTGGACCATTCCTACCATCTCACAGACCCTCTTGCAATTGGCCAATGTCAAACCTTCCTTTGGGATGCAATTGGCCAATGCTATTTTTACACCCTTGGCTGGCTTTTTCAATTTTACCATTTACGTTCGACCCCGATACATCAAGTACATGGAAGACAACAAAAAGGAAATGTGGTGGTATATCTTGTGGAAGGCTATCAAACATTCGGTACCATCCCGAAAGATGAAGGTCGAAATTGTATCCGTCAACTTTGACGATGACGACGACGACGAAAATGAAGATTTTGATCCCACCAATCGAAAGGACGACGACAATGACCTTGGCGGCGGGAACCATACAAATCGTATTGATGACGATGATGATGTCATTTGCGGCAACGACGAGAACGAAACTGAAAACAACAACAAGAAGAGAAAAGGAAGGAAGAACAACCAGCTCCCAACACCTGATACAAAAGCATACGGTATAGACATGTCAGGGTCCATACGAGAGCAAAGCATAAACCATGAAGAATTGAAACACAAAAAGGAAGAACGCAAGACGGAAGAAGGAGAACCAGATTATGGATACGAAGATCCGGATGCTCCTAGCTCAATAATAAATATGCATCCAAGCGGAAGTATGCGACGGCAGAATAGTCATTCCATTATGGTCATGGATTATGAAGAAGACGATGTGGGTGTGATGGATCCAGCCTTGGCCTTGGAACGATTGTTCAATGTGGACACGAAATTGAAAATGATGTCGCTGCCGAAAAAGGGCGGAAAGAAGGTTTACAAGTTGGTCAAAAAGGTCAACAAGGGAGTGAAAAAGAGACGGCGAAGTCTCATGGGAAGCGTGAGTAGTTTGCTGGGTCTGGAAAATCCTCCGTCTGGTTCTCTCAAAGGAGACGACAATGGGCCGTAATGTAATGGGCTGAGGAGAGTCGACGAATGATGACTGACTTTTGATGACGTCCAAAGTCAATAAGTCATGGACACTTTTTTTTTTAAAATGGACAATTTTGAAGGACACTTTTTCTGTTTCAGTTTCATTGGATGATATCTGCAACCTTTTTTGGTGTGTCAATGTAAAATACTACAGTATATTGTATTGTACTACCGATACTGTACCGAAGTTCTATATGTATATACAGAGGCAACTTTTATTGAAAGAAGAAGCTATTATTAATAAAAGTTTTTATGATATATTGCTTGCTTGAATACAAAGAGCTCCATCCTATGTCATAGATTATCCCAGTGGTTGATGCTATCATGCGCTATTGGCTTTCAAGCAGTAAATAAATCGACCCAATATTCATTTCATTTCATGGTACGAGGCACGAGATAGTACTCATCATTTTTAGTCAATACATTTTCAATTAAGTCAATTACCTGTACCAACCCCCAACCGAGGTACCTGTCGAAGAGGTATCAAAATACTGATACAGAATGTAAAAGAGAGTGCTAAACGTCGAGCTATCCATCAAAAACTTGGTTGCCTTGAAGCGTCCCGTCTTTCCCAAGAATAGATTGGTAGCCACATTGAGAAGAATCATCACTTGCCTTGGATGTGTAATCTCTTCAATCTTTTCTTCCATTTCCCTCAAGACGACAGCGAATACCAAAACACCATGATACAGTCCAATAATAAACTTGCGTTTGATGGGATCTTCCCAAAGTGAAAAGGACATGAGGGTGGAATACGCAATGAGGGCCACAAACATGAGCGGAAGTGGAATGGGAAGGGCTACCAACAACCATCCCTTTAGAAAGGCTGCCCATTCGGCATCCGCTTCACTTTTCGGCATGAGTTGTGTGGAAAAAAAGGTCTTGCGCTCGGTAAACTCGGTGAGAGAGTCTCCTATCTCTTGGACCCGTTCCCTCCATCCCAAGAAGGATTTGACGCTGCTGCGTTTTCTCCTTGGAACAACACGCTTGTTTCCTCCTCGAGGAATCTCCAAGACTGTAGAGGGTACTACTAGGCTTTGGGAAACAGCAATGGTTGCTTTTGGGCTGCTTACCAAACCACTGCTACTATCAGAATGTGACAGCGTGGCAGTGGTTGTCGTGCTGAAACTGAGAATAAGAATGCTTAGCAAGCCAAGTAACGAAGATGTTGTTCTCATCATGGTGAAGACTGATTGCTAGTGAAATGAAAGGGATCTATACAGTATGAATGATTCTCAATGGAGCGTAACAGTGCAACTACAAAATACAGTACAGTATTGCCAATGACCAGATGACACCACCCACCTTGCACTTGATCGAGATGCAAGATTTGAAAAATCAAATCGACCATCATGATTGGTTCGTTTTGGAGGGAAAATGGATTAGATGGAGTCCAAAGGGTTTTGACTACGCCGACTAAAGACGCTTATTTGGTGTTATCACTTTTTCAAAATTGAACATAAAATTGCGTTGAAAAAGTTGCAATTGCGAGGTTCGAGCCTATATATTCTTCGCTTACTATAGCCAGTATTGTTTCCTCTCACCATGACACATATTTGCATCGTAACTTTGCCAGATGGTAGCCGTGTGAATATACAAACGGAAGAAGAAGTAAATGAAGTCCTCCGGTCCCACCCAAACTTTCTCTCAAGCACACTCCTGGATCAAATTGCAAGTCTTCGTTCGAATCCGCACAGAAATTCTCGTCAATATTTACAAAGGGAGCTTTTATCAGTCACAGTCTTCTTTCTCAGGGCAGATCCATTGCTTTTTCGGGAGAAAATGCCAGAGGCTGAAATCAAGCGTTGGTTGGAATTTGTCATTGACGAAATCAAAGATATCACCGACAAGCCAGAATGGATTGAGGAACGAGGAACGTTGGACTTGGTTGGCAATTATGCCCTGTGGTCTTGTGATAGCATGTTCTTGCACCAAGTGCCTGTCAATCTAGCTTTTGAAAGCCAATTATTCCAAGCTTTCACTCTTCTCTTGATTGCCCGGAAAGGAAGAACTACCAACGCAGTGCCATCCGATCATGTTTGTAACTTCATCATTTCCATGGTATCCTGCGCTTTTCATACAGGCACAACGACATTGTCCTGGTCCAAAAAACCGGCTTTTCGGAAGCTACATAAGACGGGTATTCTCGAGCAAGTCCTTCGATGCTCAACACGAGTGACAGCTCGTGATAAAAGAACCACCGAGCCAACTCTTGAAAAGCTCCTTGATGAGCTCCAGTCCTGTCCTCATTTTCACATGCATCTCAAGACTGGTACACCTTGTGGCGATACTTTGCGGGCAATTCTAGAAGGGCCTGATGAACACCTTGACATAATTGTATCCAACAGACTAAGTGCCATTGTCAAAATTGCAGATTTAACAATAGATGTCTGCTACAACTGTGGGGCTTCGGCTGACTCTTTGCAATGCCTTCTCCAAGAGTGTAGTTGCTGCGAGAAAGCTCTCTATTGTTCAAGAATGTGTCAAAAAGCCGATTGGCGGCCGCATCACAAGAAAATCTGTGTCTCAATCGAAGCACCATCAGCAATAAGGGAGGCAAATGCCGTGGAACGACTTGTCAATAACTATTTCAATGCTCACCGAGATACCATTTTGATCCAGATGAAAGAAGCATGTATCACTGAATCTGTAACAGCAAATGAAATGGTAGTCGAGGTGGATTTCGTAGCTCGTGAGGACGAGTCGATTCCTGGGATACTACATGATCCGCCTCTTTTCAAGATTGCAAGTCGTCAAGCCTACATCGATGGCACTGAGAGACCTCGGTTTCTCATTTAATGGTACGATGATGACGAAAAGCAAGAGGAAGTACGCGAGAAATGCCTCAATATTTTGAGAGCCTCGGCGTCGTCAAAGAGTGGCAACACCTGCTTGTTCTTGGTAATTTTCGCTAATTGCGAACTTATTGAGTGTGTCGAGGTACCAATGCCCAAGGAATTATGGGCCAATGCCGCCATTCATGCTGAATAGACACACCTCCAAAAGCAAAGCCTCATACTGAACACATTCGACCTCATGATCCAAGTCGTGCTGTACTATATTTTAGCCGCTCGGCTAATGTGCGACATTCGACTGTATATAGCATAGAACCGTTTACTGTAACCAACTAATAGAGAAGTAGAAGTGTATTTCCATTCTTTCCATCCATCAATCACTGTACCGATAGCAACAGCCTAGTCATACTGTTCTAGGATTACAACAGCTATTGCTTGCCTTCTAAAATCATTTTGATTTCTTCAAGAATGAATCTATAGTTTGCCTTCCCAGCTACGACAGCAACGCAACTTTCTTCGTTGTTTTACTAAGCAATTTCAAATCCAACCTCACCGCCATCGTCCTCAATAATACCATACTCCTCCTCCTCCTCGGATCGAAAAAAGTCTACCGCCTTTCCAGCTCCAGCTTGGGCAACTTGTAACACCGAGTCCTTTGGACTAGTGCTGGTAGGAATGGTCAAGCGGACCGTTTCCAGCCCAGGTGAACTAGCCTCCAATACAATATCCTCAGCAGTACCATCCAAGGTCAATCCCGATGGACCATCAATGGCTTGCAGCATGGCCTTTTCATATTCCGACAGACCAGCACCAGATGTCACGCGGACCACCGCCCGGACCAATCCATGGTATGCAATGTGCCACGGAGCATTGTTGGCCTCGTATGATTTTGGATTGCCGCTTCCACTTCCTTGGATCTCTCCTGGTCCGCTCACAATGGCGAAGGAAACATTTTGACTATTGGCCATGTGTACCACCTGGCCAGTTGCATCGACGATGGAGGCCCGGATCAGTGCCGCATCTTGGCCATCCAAAAAGAGAGCGCTTCCTGTTCCAGTGTGAGGCGAAGGGCAATCGATACTCAGTTTCAGAGCGACTGGCGGGCCACAAGTCATGACTTCTGTGGAAGCGACAGCGTCGCCATCTTCTTCCATCCGAGCAACGGCTGCAAGAGAACCAGCCTTCCATTCCACGTCTTCGAATTCCGCATACGATCCTTCACCTCGAACCATGGTCGCAACGGGCAGTATTCCTTGGGAAGCATTGTTGACAAACAACTCGATGAATGGCGCATTCGAGTAGGCATGAATGGTTCTCGTCGTATTGCCCTTGGTGCGGTCCCAACTGTCGGGAGACTCCCACGATTCCACCAGCTTGACTTCGTACTTGCCCATGGTTTCAAAAGTCTTGTCGGGACGACCATCCGTCACATTCAAAAGCCATTGACTGCGGAACCAAAATGCGGCTGGCTTTTCAAATCCCATCAAATCGAATTGGCCATAGGTACTCGACACTGTCTTTCCGGCCGAAGGGGGTTCACCATAATAGTCAAAAAGTGTCCAGACAAAGGTTCCCGCCGCATATGCCACCCCGTCTGAAGCATTGACGGTTTGTTCCAAGCAGCGGGCATTGAAAGCTCCTTGATCACAGGCATAATGCTAAATAGGAGGGAGTGAAGAAAATTGTGTTAGAGGAATGAATGAATCAATGATAACAACACCCAGCTAGTCATAGTCGAAGCACTGCACCACGTACCGGATTATCATAGGTCGTTTCGCATCCAGCATCTTCTCCGCGCATAGTATTGCATGAGCAGCATTCAGACTGCATAATGGGTTTCTCTGGCAGGTTGGCATGACAGTCGTCCAAAGTTTCCCGAGGCCTATGAGAGAATCCTTGGACATCGACCGTGTCGGATAAGATGCCTCCATATTTCATCATATTGGCCAAAGTAGGCCGAGTTCCATCATAGGTATCCACCACCTCCTGAAAGGCTGGACCAGCCACCTCGTGTTGTCCTTGACAGCCAAGTTCATTGCAGAAACTCCACAGAATGACACTCGGATGGTTCCGATCCCTCTTGACGAGTGCCTTCATGTTTTCGACATATTTCGTTTTATTCGCAAAGAGCCGATTCTCATTCAAAACCACCATGCCCAATCGATCGTACAAGTCCAACAGAGTCGGATCGGGTGGGTTGTGAGAAGTACGTCGGGCGTTGCCACCGATACTCCGAGAAGCTTGGGCTCGAAAGAGGTTGATACGATCGGGTACCGCCATGCCTAGGTAGAGAAATGATAGAGCACAATGGTGTAAGAATAAAGCCATCAATCACAAGACCAAGGCAGCGTCAAACACAAAAGCAAGGCAAAAATATACCACGTACCAACCACTCCAAAGGTATTGTGGTCACAGAATCCACGAATCTTGAATGCCTGATTGTTCAAGTAGAAACCTTGATTAGCGGTGTAGGCAATGGTCCGAATTCCGTGATAGGTCGAGACGGAATCCAATTCGGCTCCAGTACCACAATCCCGCAAAAATACTTGCACATGATACAAATAAGGCCGAGCAGTCGTCCAGAGTTGAGGAAAGATTAGCTTGACTTGATATTGATAGGAGTAGGAGGAAGAAGAAGAAGACGTTTTTTTGGTCGGTCCATCCGAGTGTAGTTGTACGGAAGCTTCTGCTTCATACTTGTCCAGTGGAACTCCCTCATTGTTGGCAATGGAAATGTCGACGCAATAGTCTTCTTGGAGCTTTAACACTTGGTTGTCTTGGTCCATGACGTTGTCATCATCATTGTCCTCCAAGACCAAGGTCATGTTTCCATGTAAAGTAGCCCAGAGTGCCTTTTCCGAAGTTTCCAATTGAATGTCATTGGTGTAGACAAAGAGGTCATCAATCCGATGTTGCTTCGGGGCCCGATGCAACCACACATGACGGTAGAGGCCACCGCCTTCGTACCACCATCCAGATCCACGCCCAGGACCTCCTTCGTCACCATTGTCGGGATCCACAAAGACTGCCACTGTAAATTGAGGAGCATCAGTAGGAGCAGCGGCAGCGGCATTCTTATGGTTCTTGTTCTTGGCCAAGAAGGGATCCAGTTCAATGGTAAAGGGAGTGTATCCCGCTTCATGTCCAATCACTACTGGTTTTTCATTGATCCAGACGGTCGTATTGCGAAAGGAACCTTCAAACTCCAACCAAATTTTATAGGATGAATCAGAATCAGTCCAACCACAGGGCAAATCGAAGGTCTTGCGGTACCACAAGACATGTCTTGGCAAGAAGGATCGTCCCGAACATCCATTGGGACAGGCCTCACGACTGGGAGCATTGGCAATGAGACCATCGTGCGGCAACTGGACCGCCTTCCAATTTTGTGCAGCATCAAAATCAATCTTGGATTCGGGAGGAGTCAGGCCAGGATCGACATTGGTAGGAGCTGGTTCGTAAGGTGGAGCCCAGTCGGTGAGGCCCGTCCTGAATTTCCAGCCGTAGTTGAAAGAGACACGATCTCTTGATGTTGTGGGAGGATCGCATTGGACATTCACTTCAGCTCCAAGCACTAGAATTGGAAGTAGGAGGAATGCTGCAAGGAATGTCCCAGCAAATGGAAGAGACTTTACCATCATGATCTAAAGATGCGATGAGTGAAAATGTCTGCTCCTTTGATTTTGGATTCTGACTATTTTTGGGACTGACTTAGGCCCAAAATCTTCTTAATAAAATTGGGTTGAAAAAGGTGGATTTCTTCAAAGCCTATTCTTCTCTCATCGTTGCCTCTCACCATGACAGATATTGGCATCGTAACGTTGCTAGATGGTAGCCGTGTGGGTATGGGAGCAAATGAAGTCCTCCGGTCCCACCCAAACTTTTTCTCAAGCATCATTAAAATAATACCATAGATTCCTTCTCGGATTTTCTAGTGGAATGGTTGAACGAATGAGTGAATCCATACGTCCGAGTGTCCTCGTCACAAAAGTGCACTAGGTAGTAGACTGTCTTTTGTGGATATTATGATACATACTCTTTCGAGGTTCTCTTCTTATTATTAGTTCGTTAGCTGCTTCTGCCGATGCAACCTTCGTTTGGCTGGTCCACCGCCATTCAACACTTATTCCGTCGTCGTCGTCATCGTCAACAAAATAATTTTGTTACTTCCAACAACAGCGATAAGTGAGTAAGTGAGTGAGTGATTCTGTTGACGTAAATTGTTGAATCATCATTCAAAAAAGGGCCTTTGACCTTGTGCACAAGTAGCACCAGAAGCGATATGCACGTTTTTTTCTTCTTTTGCTCAAGCAATGAAACAATGAGAATGTTGTTGCACTTCTCTTTTGAAATGGCGCTGGAAAAGTGTGTGAATGGAGATATATGCCTAACGCCTCTTTTTCTTGCTGCCCTGATTGTTGTAATCGCCGCCCGGATTGGGGCTCTGAGGCGTAAAGTTGGCGGCATTTGGATTAAAGTTGGGAGCACTGGGATTAAAGTTGGGAAGACCACCGCCAGCAGCTCCAATACCAGCATTGGGATGAAAGCTACTGGGAGGGCCACCAGCAACATTGCCTGCAAAGTGGGGGCCGCCGCCTGGATTGTTGCCACCCTGCTTGTTGTAGGATCCCCGGCGTTGAGGTGGTCCACCACCGCCAGGACCAGTATTGTGACTGCCGCGACGTTGGGGCGGCATGCCTGGTCCACCACCACCCACAAACGGCTTTTTGGGGAGTCGGTTGCTGCCCCTGCCGGCGCCACCATCCCCAGGCACTGGATAATATACCGTCTGTTGTGGTGGTGGAAAATAGGTGGCTCCACCATGAACTTGTCCTTGAAATATTTGTGCATTGGTGGACGCCACACTGCGCAACTGATGTTCCAAATTCATCTTATGTTGATCCGACATTTGCAAATCATCTTGGGCCTTGTTGAGGGCCTTTTCCAAGTCGTTCATGGCTTGCACTGAGGAATCCAAACGGTCTTGTTGCTGTTGGACCCGATCTTTCAATTCAGATTCTGCCTTTTTCCAATTGGCCTGTTCGGATGTCATGAGAGAAAGTTGTGCCTTGAGAACGGCATTGTTCTCTTCGGCCTCTTCGGCAATGGAACGATAATCTTCTAGCAGAATCTCCATTTCGTTGAGCTGTTCCGAAGCGGATGCAAAACGTTCCATTTGTCGTTCCAATAAGAGTTCACGGTCCGCCTTGAGAGCCACAATTTGACGTTTCAATTCCTCATTTTCGGTCTGTGTTTGAACCAATCGAGCCGTATTGGGCGTTGTAGGTATTGTAGGTCTCACGGCTGTACTAGGAGTGACAGGGGCCGCTGTCGAATCTACTGCGCCTTCCGGTTTGGCTCCTGGGTCTGCTGTCTTTGCTGGTTCTGTTGCTGCAGAGTCCTTTGCTTCGGAAACAGCCGGCATCGGTGATAATCTCCCACCACTTTCATCACCATCTAAGTTACGACGAGACATGTCGATTTGAACCTTGTAGCTTTCACGAAGTTTCTTTTGACGTTCTCGCAAAATTTGCAATCTCGACTTCCGAGATTCCGCGGCGGCGGCTCTGGCATCAGCAGCTTCAGACATGATGTTGATGACGATGAGTGTAGGATTTGATAACAAGTTAGCTGTAGAAGATGACAATGATATGGATGGATGGCTCAAATAGAAATAGAGTAGCTGCTAGTGAGGTACTCGGAAGGAGAGTTGGCCTGATAAGAGAGACTAGATGTGAATCTCAATTTCAGGAAGGAGGATACAGTTTGGGTAGGAATACGATTGAGGTGAAGGTCTCAATGTCTGTATTTCGAGGTAGCTTGTTCTGTTGTTGGCGTTGGTGCTGTTGCTGCTATAAGTAGCGTATTTCTTTGTATCCTGACTTTCTCACAAACGTTAGGGTCTGTGTGGTGGTTGAACTTCACTTTTTTCTCATAGCCATGCATTTTCAGTGACGGTGCGTGTAAGCTGGCCTGCGGAGGGAGTTATTATATATTGTCTGACTGACTGGTGTAACGGATACATGCTGTGTGTGATTGTTTTGCTACGGTAAATCGCGGTAGATATTGCCGTTCTATGTTTTCCCGCCTTGTATAATAACGGCTCTCAGAAAACCTATCCTGACGGACGCACACCAGACGTATCACATTCAAAACCCTCATTTTTTCATCAAATTCGAACATCGCAACCTACGTCATTCACTCGGCCAGGAACCAAAGAACTAAGATCTACAATCTGCACAAGGTCTACAAGTAATGTCCAAGCAAGAGCAGTCCGACTCGCGAGACGACAAACCGCCAACTCTATCACAGCATCATAAGGAAACAAAGTGGTACGATGCTTGGATTCGATGGGAGAAGGGTTCCAAAGAAAACTATGATGATGACGACGAAGACGAGGAAGAAGACGAGGAGCCTCCACTGATTCCCACCGATACCTATCATTCTTCCTACCAAGTTCCCTCCCAAAATGATGACGCTACTCCCATTATCAATTTGGAATTAATGGGCTTTCCCTCCGAATCCGAAGCCATTTGGACCTCGACGGGCCTTACGCTCTGGCAATCTTCCGAATTTCTCTGCGACTATTTGGTGGAACACTATGGAGAGATTGGTCGATTGCGTCATGGTGATGATGACGACAATGATACTGATAAGCCCTGTCGTATTTTAGAAGTGGGTTCTGGATTGGGACGTTCGGGAATTTTGATGCATTTGCTAGCGAATGCTTCTTCCTACCAAGAACAAGAACAACAAGAGCAGAAAAATGATGATTCTCGCGTCTTTCGGCAGCAAGTCGTCTTGACGGATGGGGATACCGATGTCTTGGCCCAACTGAGATCGAACGTTCAGCACAATTTGGAATTGAATGCCAAGTTAGTGCAAAATAACAACGCAAGTGATTTGTCGTGTCATCAACTGATTTGGGGCAAGGATCACGCCAAGGCTTTTGTCAACAGACCGTGCTTCCACCATTCGATGAACCATCATAACAATACAAATGACCCCAATGCTTCCTACCATTTCGATGTCATTATTGGATCGGATCTCATCTATGTCACCCAAGTCATTCAACCACTCTTTGAGACGGTTCAAACCTTGCTCCATCCCAAGCATGGAATCTTTCTCATGGCCCATTGTGCCCGACGCGAAGGCAATGAAGTGGATTTGGACGTCGTATTCGACCAGGCCCGCAAGGTAGGATTGCAATATACCCAATTGCATCCAGAGGATGATGACAAAACAACAAATTGTGAGAATGATCAGGAGGAAGGGATATACCTCTACCAATTTGAATGGTCGAGAAGAGAATGACACATTCATTATCAAGAATAGGGAAAGTTAAGATTGTCCCGGTGATTTTGACGATTCAAGAGGAAGAGAGCACATCGAAGAAGTTACAATTTACCTATAATTTACCTACCTATAATTTACTGGTTTCCTAATGAAGTTTCTGCATAGGTAGTACCCTCTACTTCTTATTTCTAAGGCTGAAAAGCTGCGTCGTTCGACTTGGAAGCATACGCCGACGCCAGTAACGTTGCGATTTGTCCAAGTCGCAATAACCCGATGAAGACTCCACGGCCCAACTAATAACACGGGTGCGAAACTTTGCCTTCCGATCAATCTCGGCACTCAATTTGACTGCAAAATGACATTTCCTCTTCAGCTTTCCGTGCTTGGACTATAGTTTGCCCCGAGCATTCTACTGATCCTCAAACTGGATTCTTATAACGAGTGCAAGTCAGTCGCCTATCGACTGTCCATAAAAAATTCCTGCTCTCCAAATGGCTGTATACGGCTTGTTTAAAGCAATAGCTCAGACTCAACTCCCAGTCGAATGCGAGCTCCTTTGCTCGGTACGTCGCTTCAAACTGACAATCACGTTGTACATCTTTGTACATCAGACTTGATTTCATCCTTATTTGACAAATCCATCCTCAGGCCCTTGCGGATGCCTCGACAAAAGGATGAAGTCTTTGTTGACAAGCAAAGAAGCCCTTTCGTAGCAATTTGCGCGAGCCATGTTGAATAATTCTGCATGGATTGATGGGCTTCGTAACCAGAAATGATATGCCATCACTGCGAGACCATAGCAGTCTGTTCTTTTTCGCTCGGTTCCAGGTAAATATTCTGTTTGTACCTTGGACAAAAGGCGATCACAATTGCTAGTCTTCTCCAGGACCTGCCGCTTTGCAAAATCTGTTGCAAATTGGTATGACAAAAGGATACGCAAGGAGCACTGGAGTTGCTTTCTCGCGCTCCAGCGTGGTTTGATCAAGGTGTCTCAAGACTTGCTTTCGATATCGCAGTTCCCATTTGCGCAGCCTAAATGTTGTTCTTTCAAACGTCCTTCTTGACTCAGCACTCCTCTGATTGACAATCGACCGCGAACGATTCACCTTCGAAGGCAAGTCGTCAAATGTCTTGCCAAATAATAGTATTTATAACATTCCCGTTGTCATCACCCACGAAAGCTCTCCATTCAGCGTTTCGACCTGAAATGGCTATACGTGGTGAGATTTCTTGACTTGCATGGATCCGTTAACTAGGATGACTTCGTTGGGCGAAAGTTGGATCTTTCTTTCTGAAGATCCATCAGAAGTTTCCTGCCCATTGTTGTCCTGAGAAGTCCATGACATTCGTGGTATCCTCTGTGGCATCGTCAGTTGAAATTTTCGTGGTTCGAGTGTGGTAATGGTCTTTGACGTCATCGTTTGGCGGAAAGTTGCTCAGAGGTAGCAAATCTGGTAGTCTAAAGAGACTCCAACTTCTTAACAAACTGCGTTGTCTTCTCGTCCATAGTAAAGCCGTTTCAAGCCTTCAAACTTCTGCATCTCCTTAGTCATGGGGTCTTCCGAAATTACTATCTACAAAGATAGTGAGTATTCTTATATTTGATGATTCTGTGCCATCGTCTGGCATGCATCCGCTCCACGTGGATCGATCCAATTGAATGAAAATCCGATGCGGATCTTTGCAACGCCGAGTCATCAACATGCATGCTGTCCTCATCTTTCAATCCACAATTTTAGTATAGTACTACTATACTGTTTTTGTGTGTGCATCGAAGTGACTAGCTAGTGTCTTCTTGTGAGTGCTACGTTTTAGAACATGAAGGCTATATCGTTGATATTTACGCTATTCTTGACTTCCGTGGTGCAGGGTTTCCTCCTGGTCGTGCCTCAGAAGAAGAATGCCAAGCACAATCCAAATCGAATGAGGTCGTCCTCGTCGTCGCCTGGTGCCAAGACTACTGGTAGTAGTACCACCTTGTTGTTTCAAACGCCAAATGCCATTCAAGAGCAAGAAGACAATTATTTACAACTCGCTATGCAATATGAACGGCGTCCTGATGTCGTCTATGTCATCATGTACAACCCAGGAACGGAACAAGAAGGCATTCACACGATGGAATTCCCTCGAGGATCGGAAACCGATCTACTATTGGCATTTGAATCAATTGAAGACTGTGTTGGATTTTCCAATTCGCTGCGACAGGATCCGAACTGGCAACAAGAACCCGTTCCAACGCCTACACCATTGGATCAAGTCGAGATTGCCTGTCAAGGGATGGGACTTCCAATCAAGATTGTACCAGACACGAGCCAATTGGGATGATTTCGTTCTTATTGTGGGTTTGGACGGTTGTGGTGCAGTGTTAGTCACGCAATTGAACAATGGATATGGTGGGGATGTCGGGGAAGAGTACATTGCGAGACTCTTGCTAGGCCGATTAGACTAGAATGTTGGTTGGCTACATTGAGTGTGACTTGAAGGTAGCAGCTACTAACCGTAGTGCTTCCGATACGAAAGACTCGGAGGAATGTTCACTTGTAACTTTTTTTCATTGTGGGCGAATTTTGATAACCAAGCTAAGCAGTATTATTATTTTTAAAAACTTTATGTGGGACAACGAGAATGCAACCTGCCCTCGCTCGGTCTCATCAAAGGAGGTAAACTCACTAGTACTATGAACTAGGAATACTTTTGGAGTCTGCTACGAATGGAGATGAATAATATACTACCGTACAGTGCCAGTACTCATATGTATTAATAATCTAAATTATTTCATATTTTATATCTTATTGTATTGTACAAATGCCCATTTAGTGAACAGAGGTTGTTCTGATTGATTCATTCAAGCAAGTCATGAAATTTCTACGCTTTCCTTTTGTTCCTCTATTGGGGAGTTGAGAGACGAAGCCTTGGTGGCCAAGATCGAGACCCACAAGATCTCCACGAGATCCACCCACAAGAGACGGTTCTCAACTGGAATCAAGCCATAGGTGACACAGTGAGCAAGTGGCCACAACTTGAGACCATCAAGGAAGAGTGGAATGGTGCTGGACTTGGCATCATCAAACATCTTTCCCGCTGTCTCTCGTCGCATGAGACCTAGCAAGAAGATGTAAGAAGTGTTCCAGATGGGACCCCAAACTGTCTGATCCACGGCAATCTTTGGAAGGAAGCTCCACCAAGCTGTCAAGTGGGCAACATTATTGAAAAAGTCTTCCGACAAGTTGTACCAGAAATGACTGAGTGGACCATGACCAATACCCCCGGCTAGTCCACTTCGAGCAATTCGTAGGAAATCCAAGCCATCCTTATCATCACAGCCTTCGGTCTTTTGAGCAATGAAATCGCCAATGGAGTAGACAGTGGCCGAAGTTGCGGCCTTGGTGGAAATAGGATTGGTAGAAAGAACGGCTTCGTATGACTTCCATGCTTGTGACCCCCACGCTTGTGCGGCATGCTCGAGCGTATGAACGGTACCTTGGTAGGCAGCCCAATCCGAGTGTGTCAAAATCAGACCCCCAACAATGGCAGAAGCGGCAGCCACTCCTACAATCTTCTTGGAATTCGCACTTGGTTGTTCCATCTCTAGATCCATGAAGAACATGTCTTGTTGAGGCTCAAGTGCGAGTACATCTTGGGACACGATCGTTGTTTCCAATGAGTCCATGTCGGAAGGAACGCTTGAGTAGACTGCCTGTGCCTTTCCGAGTGGTCTTGATGATGCCACTCTCACTGGCTGAAAGGCAGCTGCTAAAGGGGATGTAGCAGCAGCTACAAAGAAGAGAGTGTTGAGTATTTCCTTCATTGTATTTGCGTAGTAACTGCAACCAACGGAAGGAAAAAAAATGCGGCGAGTACTCGAAACACAAAAAGTGACCTGGAGATCAAAGAAAACTGACACACATCGAAGCATTCGAAAATTCAATTTTCTACACAGTGAATAGTAACCGGAGTCATCGCTGTATTTTCCCACGCAAAACATACTGGCATGGCCGGGAGCACGTTTGCAGAAACGGCGGAAAATCAGTAAGTAGATTTGTGGTACATGACCAAAACTCCTCCACATTTGTGGAAGAATTGACAATTACTTATTGAGCGATGAGTCACTCCGCGTGCGTTGGGGAGAAGATTCAATCCCTGCCACCAAAATCCATTGTTCTGTCGTAGGTTCTGTTTGCTTGGTAGAAGAAACCATCGTGGGTGTGACCACAAAGGAACAGACGCTTTTGCAACCACAAAAAAAAACCGAGTCTGCACAAAACGTAGTTGCAACGAGATGACTGACTCATCAGTAAACTTCCAAGGATGTACTTTCAACCATGGTCTCACCGAAGCGTTTGACTTTCAGCAGTTGACGAATGGTCACGACTTTGTTTTCCATTGACTTTAGTTTCCCTTACAGTTGACAGAGTTTGTCGGGATTCTTTAGGATTCTTTAGGGGACGAAGTGTAGAGTCACGTGGAAACATGGAATCGTCAGCAACGAGTCTTCTATCATTGAGGTTTATCGTATGCTGAGTCAGACAGAATGACAGTCATCAAGTAGGCGCCGTCTCATTCGTGAAGGTCCACTCCAGGTTTGAAAAGTGGTACTGTGTACAATGGAGAATGAACGGAAGACTTCTTGGCAGCAAACTGAAGCCAATATGCACGTCTACGAATTGAGCACCTTCCGAAGCTGGCAGCGGGGCATCCTGAAACTCCTTAGTCGATCACATGGATCAGCAGCACTCATATCGTATTCTACCAAGTGAACCAATCTACTGAACAGACACGACGCAATGGTATCATCTTTGGAACCAACAATCAGCTAATCGACTCGCTCGTGGAGAAGATGGTTCTCGATCCTTCAGGCAACAAAGCATGCAAAAAGCAAGAAAATAAATGCGATCGTTGAATTTTAGATGATACGAACAAAGTGCCATCGAATACCTACATGTGGACCGTTCGAGCACCCTTTGTAGGGTGTCCGAAGAGAAGCGAAATTATAGAACTAGATTGACGCGGTTTCAACAATTTTTTAGATTCATGGATTGAATAACAACGTCAGTCGATGGACTGAGCGAATATACCGGTACCAGCATCGCATATCGCATTCGAGTTGATGCCATTTGGAGGGCCTTTGGTGCATTGAATACAGACTCCACTACCATACATCAGATCACAAGTGGCCACAGACTTCTTGTCATATTGATCGACGAGCGCCCTTTGTAGTCCTACGGTATTGGAGTTGCCAAATAAAGTATGTAATAGCAAGTGCACGTTAGCTAATGATACGTTTTGAAGAGGCTTATTTTTATTTGTTTTGGGATTGGTGCACGAATAACGAATGGTTGATGAACAGAGCGAACAGTCCATTCCAATTAGTATTCGAAGTGTGCCACTTGAAAGGCGTGCATTGCATTGCATGCCGACTCTGCAGCAGTCATATCATAGTCATCACAAACTTATATCATGTTGGCGGTAGTAGAGGAGGCCATCATTGCATTCGTATCTTTGTGATTCATTCATTTTGCCTTATATTTCTTCGCGTTGTTGTTCATGTTCATGTTCAGGTTCAGTTGGTTCATATTTTTAGCTATTCTGATCGCTTTGTACCTGGTTCTTTTTGTATATCTATCTCGAGTCTGGAATCCATGAATGAGGCAGCTGTCGCAATAGACCGTAGACCATGTCGGGGCGCTCCTGGTTTGACGAGGATGCTCTCGACAAAAAGTGTGGTATCACGGCCGCGCAAGTTTCACTTGATCTCATTGTACCACGTCCAGCAGCATTTAATTCAAGCCAGTAGTCTAGTCGCTTTCTATGTTCCGAGCCATCATTGTACGGGTTGCCAAAGAGATAAACTCGGGATAGCCTTGTGTTGAAAGAATGGACGCAGTTATAGAGAGCATCCATTCCTTGGTTCGTTACATTGCAAACAGCTAGGGAGAGAACTTTGAGGGATGCATTTTTTCGCAATGATGTGGATAGTGCTGATGAACCTCGATCGCCGATCAAGGGGTTCTCGGAAAGGATCAGGTTCTTCAGAGACGTGTTGGTTTCCAAAAGCCTTGCGATTGTTTGCACCGAGTCAAACTTTAAATTGTTATGGGTCAGATCCAGAGTCACCAGCGTCGAAGCATTATCAAGAGCCATCGGAAGAAATCTTTGCCATGTATTTGGAAGCACGTATCCAATATCCTCCAGCTCCAGGGAAGATATCGTGAGTTGGCGTTCTCGTTTCAGTTCTCCTTCATCTTGCTGAAACAAGACATCAACAAGAACATTGAGTCCATCATCACGCAACTCAACAGAGGATATTTCAAGCTCCAGCTGTTTTTCCTTGTTCAGTTGGAATATCCTTTTCAAAATGCATTTGATGCCCTGGATGTGCAGTTGAGGGCAACGATAGAAAGACAGCCGATTCAAATGTTCGTTCTTCAAATTCAAATTCTGCGACACCAGTTCGCAATGCAAATCTTCAAGCAAAGGATGGTGGAATCGACATGATATGTCGACTGTGAGGTTTTCAATGCTTTCGCTGATGTATGAATTCATTAGTCTGCTCCAGAATTGCAATTCTGATGGTTACAGAAGTGTTGTGTCGGAGGTGTCATGATGGTTCGAGAACAAGATATTCAATATGAGAAGCCTCGCATTGCGGTCGATCAGGTCGACGATTCGACCAGCTCGAACACACTCATCAACACGTCAGTCTAACTCAGTGTGCCTACACGCTACGAGTAGTGACCATCCTTTTGGTACAGTGCCGTGTACCGGAACTATGATAAAATTCTGGCTCACGGTACTGTACTGTACCTTTTACTGTATTTTTTTTCTCCAATGGCAAAGCTTCTTAGTCGAGCACCATCGCCTATAAATCGCTCTCTAATCATAACTAGGTACCTAGTTCAGGTGTTTCGTAATTTTTGTTTTACTTTTTACCTTTGCAAGTTTGGTTTGACGCCCTGCCGAAGCTCCCATTTAAAGCCAATTTCTTCTAGTGCCTCGATCCTTTCAGGTGTCATATGCGAAGATTTTGAAAGCTTGAACAATTTGTGCTGCCTTCTCTGGCACTTTACCCACACTGCTAGCTTTGGATTGGCTGGGTAGCTGGAAGAAACATTGCAATGTCCATTCTCATCCCGAAAGGCCTTTAGCTCCATAAGCCGTTGTTCCCATGTGGAAGCATGAGAGAACCATATAAAACCAACCTTCTCAAGCTTTTGGAGCCGGTAGTCTGTCATGGTGGAAGTTAGATCACCTTCTTGGCGAAGCCGATACTGATAGCGTTGGCGTTTTACCCACCGCGCTAGACCAAGATTGGCCTTGTACTTGTGAGGTACGCGGCAATGTCCAGTTTCACGTCTGAACTGTACAAGTGCTCGATACTGTCCCTCCCAATGACTCTGCTGGTATCGACTGAACTGATCCGTGGATTCAGACTCACTGTCTTGTTGATGATGCTCGTCATTTGAATAATGATCCTCAAATTGACAGCTTTCAGAACTCGACTGTACTGAAACAGTGGAAGGTGTTGCAAGAGGTGAAGACAAAATGTGTTTCCCTTTGCTGCAAAGATAGTCTGGGCTGCATGTTGATTCTTGCTGTCCAACAATGGAGGTTTCAGAGTCCCAGCTCTGCTTGGAGGAGGAGTCGTGTTTGTGGTTAGCACGAAATGGAGTGGGCTCGAAAGCGTCACCAAGAGTGGGGGCCAGGGACTGGCCAAAGAGGTTTGCGGAGGAGAAGTCCAAAGGCAAGGGTGTCAGCATGCCTAGACGTAAATCAGCTAGGTGTGTCGGGCCACAACTAGTCGTCTGTATCAGCTCTGGTGCTGTTGTTTCAAACTGTTGCTGCCCTTGGTGGTGCCCCAAGAGAAGTGCTCTGCAAACTTCGATGGGATGAGATGCGGTACGATGATGATTCATTCTAATCGCAATTTTTTTTGTGAGCTCGTGAAAAACAAAAAGTAAGCACCATTGGCGCGGAGAGTGCATGCGGTTCAAGCTCAGAATTGGAGGCGGTGCCAGGTAATCTTCAATTATGCATTTACGGCAGTCAATTCTCAACCGCTTTCGAAGCTGTTAAGTTGGTGCTACTCCGGCACCAGGGGCGAACACATGTGGGTAAAAATAGTCCATATATGTCCAGAATTTGCGAAATGCCAGTTTGAAGCTGAACGATACGCGGCTTCTTTAGAATTCGGATTTGGAGCCACATCAAATCGGGAGCAACAGCGAGAGGGCAAAAATTCGTGGTGGCATATCGACATTAAACCCATCAACACTTCACAACATGAAAAGCCTTGTTCTACTACTTCTTCTGTCCTTAATTTTTTTCGATATTTCATTGGTATGCGCGAAAGACATCGCTGCAAAGCAAGAGGGAAAAGAACTACACATGAACACCAATGCCAGCTTCCTCCGCGTTGGCGCTGATCCTGACACTACGTGTTCAAATGCGTATCATAAAACGACAACGAAGGAGGCATGTCTGAATACAAAGGATCACTTTTTTCGACCTTGTCGCTTCTGTGAAGACAAGAAGGGGAATGATTATTGCTACAACGCGGATGAGGCGAAATGGGCTTCACTATTTGGAGACAAGTGCGAATATCGGCCTGATAGCGCTTGATTACAACTGCGTTCCGATCTTCGACCTACTAGTATGGTACCGGTATAACGGTTAGGGAAGCAGAAAAGAGTACCACCAGAAAATCCACTGGCAGCGGCTGTGCATTCTGAAAGTGTCAAGCGAAGGACAGCAGTTGTAGAAAGAAGACTTAAAAAAATAATCCTTCTTCTTTATTATGATTACCTACCTATTGAACCTTCACACTGCAAAATGTAGAGGACTTGAGAGATACCAGTACCATGGTACCTAGTGAAGGGAAGAAGAAAAGAGTACCGCCATAAAATCCAGACCAATATAAATATATTACCGCAGCGCTTGTGGATTGTGAAAGTGTTAGACAATTTCGCTTATTCGTTGACTACATGAGGAAACTACTATGACCACGATTTCGACATGGGAAGTTATTTTAAAAAATTAACGCTTTTGTCTTTGTGATCCACACCGAACCTTCTTGCTGCAAAGTACCGGTATAGACTTGAAATGTGGTGAGTTGCTCCTTTATTACCCTTCTTATTTTCTTTCAATGAAGGACAACAATTATAAGTATGGCGCAATCTCAAGTTGAAAGTGGACATGGTACACAAATCTGAAGCTCACTAGCTGAGCCTTCTGAATTGAGGCTCTAGTTCAAAAGCGTTCCGTCTTGAGAGAGGGAACCGCGATGATATCATCATATTATATGCTTCACTCAACACCACATTTTTAAAATGAGCGCAACTGATTATTGATATTCTATGTATTGAATGACCGCTTCCATGATCAGATGCGAAGTTTGTAAACTTGAATTTTCTCTCTATGCGACCTCAAAAGAATTAAGCCCGAAAATTAGAACTTCCGGCACTTCACCATGTGTCATTGGAAATTTCGAGTACGCTGTTACTTCATATCGAAGGCGAAACGATAAGCAATATCATGAGCGTCATCAGCGTCATCAGTGTCCTCCAGTGACACCAAACAAATTTGTATTCATTTTCCGTCACTTCCGTACCGGTATTGGAAGATAATGAAGTTTGCTGTTGCGTGTTCTTTTTGTCTGAATTGACGGCGCACATGGTGATATTGGTACGACTATGAATGAATGATCAGGATCAGCAAGGTTATGGTCGGTAGGCAAGGTTTTAGCAAGAGTGGTTGTAGCTTGTAGTTGCAGTTGGTACAGTATTTACATTGGTACAGTTCCTACCCACATTGCTATACGATTCATCCGACTTAACTAGCCGACAACTTTGACCCAATCACACGTGCAGTCTGGGGTTCGACCGATTTTCCTTCCTGGTACCGGCAGGTACCGGGAGATAGATCACAATGGAAACATCTACTGTATGATACTGAATGATCAACAAACATAAAATCACAAGTAACATACAGTCGCACCAAGCATCATCTTTCTGACCCAGCTATCGATCTTCGAGAGAAATTCCCGCGTCGGAAAACTCTATCTTTTAATTGATAAGGAGAGCTTCGAGCTAAGAGCACCCAAGCAGCCATGTCCGTCTTGCCACACAAACGCAAGTCTCCATTTGGCGAGCCTCCAGCTGGGTATGTTCCTGGATTAGGTCGTGGCGCTGCTGGATTTACGACTCGAAGCGATATTGGAAATATGGCTAAATCAGAAGAAGGGGATACGCCTGAAGTGGGAGGAAGCCGTTCCGCAGAAGCAAGAGCTGCAAAGCTTGCAGCCCAGAAAAAGCAAGGAGGAGGTCCTTCTCAACAGCAGGGTCAGAGTGGTTATGGTGAAAATGGAGCAAGACCGCCAATCGAGGGGCAGTTCGATGACAACGAAAATGAAGATGATGAAGCAGATCGAATTTGGCAGGCCATTGATGATCGCATGAATGCCAAACGGAAAAAGCGCAGCAAACCTCATCAAGGGGCTGAGCCACCGACTGCAAGAGTCAAAATTGGTGCTCAATTTCGAGATTTAAAAGAACAATTAGCAACTGTCAGTGAAGAAGATTGGCTCAAGGTACCTGAAGTCGGTGATTATTCGTTGAAATACAAGCGAGAGCAACACCGCCGCCGTCAAGACGACACATTCATACCTTTGACGGACAGTCTATTGGAGAGCCGATCCAAACATAATTTAGAACAAACCAAGGCAGGAGCTGCGAACATGGCAGCAGACGGAACGGCTACCAGCTCCAACATTCGTGGATTGGGTGCCGCTCGAGGTACTGTATTGGGTATGAGTCTGGACAAAATGTCAGACAATGTCGGTGGACAAACTGTGGTGGATCCAAAGGGGTACTTGACGAGCTTAGGAAATACACAAATTGCGAGTTCTGCTCAAGTGGGAGACACCAACAAGGCTCGTTTGCTTCTGAAGAGTGTCCGAGATACGAATCCAAAGCATGGACCTGGATGGATTGCTTCTGCACGAGTCGAAGAAGCCGCCAACAAAATAAATAAGGCACGCAAACTGATTCAAGAGGGATGTGAGATTTGTCCCGACCAAGAGGACGTTTGGCTGGAAGCCGCCCGATTGCATCCACCAGCCGTTGGCAAATCCATTCTGGCGACCGCGGTACGACGAATTCCCAATTCAGTCAAGTTGTTCTTGCGCGCGGCGGATGCTGAGGATTCCACAGATGCCAAAAAGGCAGTATTGCGAAAAGCCATTGAAGCCAATCCAACTTCTATTACTTTATGGAAACATGCGATTGAATTGGAAGAAGCTGACGATGCTAAGGTATTACTCAGTGTTGCTGTCGAACGAGTCCCCCAAGCAGTCGACTTGTGGTTGGCCTTGGCACGTTTGGAGACCTATGATAACGCCCGTCGTGTCTTGAACAAGGCTCGACGAGCCTTGCCCAGTGATCGAAGTGTTTGGATAGCCGCAGCCAAACTTGAAGAGTCCCAACACCACGCCGATCTTGTCGACAAGATTATTGATCGAGCCTTTAAGAGTCTTTCCAAATACAGTGATGATGTGATTGTAACGCGAGCGCAATGGTTGGTGGAGGCCGAACAGGCAGAAGCATCCGGTGCGCCATTGACTAGTGCTGCAATTGTCCGTCATTCCATTGGACAAGGCGTGGAAGAAGAGGATCGGCAAAGAACGTGGGCAGAAGATGCCAAGGTCACCATCGCAAGAGGATCCATATCTACTGCACGAGCCATACTGGCCCACGCCCTACAAGCCTTTCCTTCAAAGCGCAGCCTCTGGATGCAAGCAGTAGAGTTGGAAAAGCAACATGGTACGGCAGAATCACTTGACGAAATATTGAAAGCTGCAAGCGAACGCCTACCTCGTGTGGAACTGTTCTGGCTACTACGGGCCAAAGAAAGATGGCTTGCCAAGGATATCGATATGGCCCGAGACATTTTGACGCAAGCATTTGCTGTGAACCCAGACAGTGAAGAAGTTTGGCTGGCAGCTGCCAAGCTCGAATGGGAAACTGGTGAAATTGAACGTGCTAGAGTCTTACTGCAACGAGCCCGAGAAAGAGCCCCGTCGCCTAGAGTGTACATGAAGTCAGCGTTATTGGAACGAGAAGAAGCATGTTGGGAGGAAGCTCTGGCATTGATTGACCAAGGAGTCAAGGAGCATCCTGAGTTTGCGAAATTGTACATGATGGCTGGTCAGATCTGCGCAAATGACTTGATGCCACATGACCATACTAATCTTGGAAAGGCACGAAAGTGGTTGCAAAAGGGACTGACGAAATGTCCAAACAATGTGATTCTTTGGATCTTGGCGAGCCGGCTGGAAGAGAAAGCGCATACTTATGCTTCCAATGGCGACTCGAGCAAACCTGCTCCTTCTGCCAATGTGGGTGTCACAAAAGCGAGATCCCTCTTGGAACTTGGTCGATTGAAGAATCCTAAATCAGAGCACTTGTGGTTGGAAGCAGTACGACTAGAGTCTCGCGCTGGAAATATCAAAATGGCCGAGACTCTCATGGCAAGAGCCTTACAAGATTGTCCAAATTCTGGCATACTATTGGCGGAAACAATTTTGACTGCGTCGCGGGTAGAGAAAAAGTCCAAGTCTGCCTTGGCTATCAAACGATGTCCAGAGTCTCCTTTGGTAATTTGCGCAGTTGCCTCTCTGTTTGCCTCGGAACGAAAGAATGACAAGGCTCGCAAGTGGTTGGAACGGGCAGTGCTACTAGACCCGGACCAAGGCGATTCGTGGGCTCGATATTATCAGTTCGAGATGCAGGCTGGAACGGAAGAGCAAAAAGAGAATATTCGGAAACGATGCGCTAAGGCCGAGCCAAAGCATGGTGAACTCTGGCAATCTGTTCGAAAGGATATGAAGAACAAACGAATAAGCGATCTGAAGGCCCTCGAGTTGACGGTTGAGAAACTGAAGGAGCAACAAGCCGTAGCGACATCATCGAAAGAATGATGAATAGAAAAACTGACGTTTCTTCAGCTAGTAGTCGTTGACAGTACTGTAGATTGTTGCCTTGCTGATACCACAAACAAAATTGAGCAGTGACTTCTTGGGTACGGGACGAGGGAAAACATGGGCATCCCCGGATGAATGAATCGAATCTACATTTCCTAGTTCGCTTGGATGATTGACTTGAAAGATACCCATGACGCATGACACCTTCCCGTTGGTTCAAAACTCAGTCAATCAATGTTCGGCATTTGGTTTTGCTTCTGATCAGTCAAATGCCGACGCAGTTTTGCCATGCAGTGCCAACTCAACTGTTCTCTTTGAACATCATCATTGAAGTGCTTGGTATTCTGATCAGACCAATGCCATCATCCATCAAGAGAGTCAAGTAAAAGTCTACAGGAAACGCCCCATTCGTGGCGGAGGCTTTTTCTTTGCAATCGTCAGAGTGTGACACGAGTTCGGATTTTATTTTTCTATCGGCAGAAGTTGAGTCTAATTTTTTGCTATGTACGTGGCACAAAACACAAACATCTTGAAGTGACCGGAAAGTACCCGAAAGTGCCAGTTTTACTTATATTGCTTTAGGAACAGCTTGAAATTGAATTACTCGCAACCTCGTCCACGTACCCAACTTATTCCGAAAAAGAAATACGTGGTGACAAAAAACACGGAAAATTTTCGATGTGAAAGCCCTCCAAAACACGACTATCCACCACCTCGGAACTTTCGATGTGTTGGTCACTTTTTCTTGATGCCTTCTATTGCAACCCATCAGCTCACAATCTTATCCATCCCAAAAATGATGACATCAACTAGAACCATCAGTACTCTCAAGCGCATTGTCTCCAACAATGATGTTGTGCTCCCTGCCGCCAAGAAGGCCAAGCGAAGCCTCGCACCAGAATCTAGACCTTCCCAACTAGTCCGTGAAATGTTTCAAGACTGCGGTGCTTGCAAAGAACAAATCGTTGCTCAAGCGCAACACAAGTTCATCACACCCACCACAGAAATGATCGCTGCCTACACCATGGATGCCTCCAAGGCTGTCCGAGACAATAATATTGAGAAGCTTCGTGAACTCCACGCTTCTGGCGCTCCCTTGAACTGCTGTAACAAATTCGGCGATTCACTGCTGAACATTGCTTGCCGACGATCGCACACACAAATCGTCAAATTCCTGCTCGAAGAGGTCAAGGTCGAAGTGTACATGAAAGACGATACTGGTCGCATTGCCCTTCATGATGCTTGCTGGACATCCAGTCCCAACTTTGAAATTGTTGAGCTATTGCTCAAGGCTGCACCTGATCTTGCACTCATGCCCGATCACAGAGGCCACACACCCTTTGAATACACCCGTTCCGGAGACTGGGCCAAGTGGTGCGACTTTTTGGCGCAACGAAAATCGCTATTTCAACAATAGAACAAACACACAAAAACAACATTGACTACCAATGTATAGAGGAAAAGAAAACAACATATAAGCCATCTTAGAATACACTATTCTCTTTTATTCCAATCAATACTGTTGTCCCAGTAGACTTTACCACCAAGAATTGTACTAGTGACCTTTGTGCATTCAAAGGAAACCCCACTCATCCCAATCAACGGCATAAGAATCGAAGAAATGTCGATATCGGTTCGCTTCGCTCCATGCTTCCTTATTGATACTAGTGCTTCGCTGGTCGGGACTCTTGCCCTCATGATAATGGCAGCCTCTCAAGAGGGCCACCAACCCTCCTACGTTGCTTGAAAAGGATCCTACAAAATACTTTGCATGAATCAACACGCGCATCTGGGCCAAAAAGCCAAGAATCTCATCTCGATCTTGCCATGTTGAAGTATAATTCGGAGGCGTAAGAGTCCAGAGATGGCGACAGGGAATAATGGGTCCCTGGTTCTGGATAGTTTGTAGTAAAGAGGAGGACTGTGGTCGCTGCAAGATAGCTTGCAGTTCGGAAACCACCTCGTAGTCATCCGTGGCGACAAAGCAATGCTGAAATTGATGACGGTTCTTGTTGTGCTCGTTGTCATGTGTTGTTGTTGCTGATGTTGTTGTCATCGAAGCAGTATTGCTGGTAACAGTTTGTTCCAACGGTAGCGACGATATCTGCTGCTGAGACTGATTGACGAATCGATCCCAGTATTCTTGCGCATTAAAGGCTCTGGTTTCCTTGCGAGCCCCCGCCACCTTGTCTCCGCGGCGAATGTGAAAGGCCAAATCAATTTGACCAGTACTCGAGCCGACGGTGAATAATGCAGGAATTTCAGAAGGACCTTTGGTCTCGTCTTCGGGAGCAAGAAACATTTTATGCTGTTGGACTAGACGGTGGACGTGTGGATGTAGTCGAAGTCCTGGCAATTTCGAGCACGAGAAGCGAGATAGGTCATGAAAGAATCGCGTCAAACGAATCTTCCTTTTCAATTCAGGCTCCTCTTGTAATGCTGTTCTTTCTGCTTGCTGTTCATCTGTCTTTTTTTGCAAAAAGTACCGGTTGGTAACTCGTCGTGCCTTTTCAAACATGAATCCTTGTGGATCGGCGTCAATCTCCAAGACGGGACATTTTACATCCCAGAAATTGCACATCGTTGCTCTGAAAAATACCACTTCAGGTGACGATGGCGATTGTAGCGATGCATATGTAGAAACCATTGGGGCAGAGAGTATACAAGTTCTTTCATGTAAGTATAGATATCCTCCAAACAGACCATGGTTGGAATCCCACCGATAGTTGTTCAAGAGTCTTTCATCAATCACCAGATGCGTCCGGTTCCATCGTTCTTCCATAAAGAGGGCAATTTGCAGTAAGTTCAATGTAAGACTAGCCATTCCTGGTCCATTGCTTGCGCTGGTGAAGTTGTAGAGTAAGACTCTGCCTCCATTTTGCAAATGCTGTGCCGTGTAGGTGCAGGCTCTCTCATTTTGGCCTACATGCTCCTTCCAGTACGATGAATGGGATGAGGAATCGCCGTTTTGCGGGTCTTGATAAAAGGAAGGGAACGAGGACTCGGATATTGAGTGTGCAAAAGGATCCGACAAAAAACTCCAATGCAACAGGAGAAAGGCAACCATCAATAGGCCAAGGAACATGACCTTTGAAACCCTCCTGGAACACCACCGGCAAAGTAGAATTTGTGAAAGCGTGTCACGGCTACGGAGGTTTCGTTTCGGTGGAGGACGAGAAGTAAAAGACTTTGACTTGGAACGATGCCACAATGTCATGATTCAGTGCTTTGCTGTGCTGATTTGACTGACTTGAGGAGACGATGATAATTGAAACGATAATCCTACTCGCACTCTGTTTTGCTCACTATATGCTTGTCGCCGAATGCAGAAATAATCCTCAAGATTATCTTCACCCAAACGCAACTGTCAACCCATTCATCATATTCGACTTATTGTGAAGTGCAGGCAACTGTAGGCAAGTATACAGGTACCGGTATGTGCTGCAACTTTTTTTAAACACACAGTATCGATGTTGGGTCAATAGCACTAGTGAAGTACCTCAGTCGATTTTCTTGATTCATTCATTCAGCCTCGAGTCAGTATCCGGTATGGTACGGCTGACCCATTCCATTTCTCTCATCTGACAGAACTAAAGGACTACTAGCTGAAGCTGCTCGATAAATTTAGCCTTTCTGGATGACAGTGGTAGGGTAGAATACCGCTTCAGCTGCAGCGCTTGAGCTGTTATTTGATATTGATCATGTTTTGAGGTACTTCCGTAGTTGTTTCTTTGTTACTAGAAAGCTACATCCGTAATGTTTCGAGGACAAACATTTTGATCATTATCATTGGATGAATGCCAATGCCTCATTTTCCCACTACAGTACTGTACAGGGTACATGCTGCTACTGTACATGCATCCAAAGTTACGCAAGACTTGGATTCTTGTGATGCAATAAATGCTAAATTACTGGACTAACCTCGCGGTCACGTGTATAATTCTTAGTTTCATGCCACGTAGATACACAATGTTCGTTGATCAGAACCGAGCGCCTCATTTTCATTGCATGCAAAAGTGAGCAAGAACGAATAAATATTGGAAGGTGACGAGTAAAATACCACAGGTTGAGCAGATTTTTTGTTTCTTATGTTAGAGCGAGCTTCAAGGCAGCTCGGCTGTGGTGCCATATATGAGAGGAAGTGACTAGGCAGCAAAAAGTCCGACCTACAATTTAAAGTCATATATGATACATAACGATGCTAGATATCTGCATTGTCTTGGGATGGTGATAACTGTTTGCAACTGGACTAACATCACGTGGCAACGCCGATCACAAAATGGATCTCAACGTGATCATGTCGTCTCTTGGATCATTCATTGACAATCTCACAAAATCAGACTTGGACATTCTTAAAAAGGCAGACACAATCACAAAACAAACAATCCAATGTGCAAGAATAATAACAACCGAGTTCAACAAGATGTCTCGTCCGTCGACAAGGATTGGACTGACAAAGACATGAAGCCTTCCGAGCGAAAGACTCGCGATCGCATCTTGCCGAATGGCGTTGTCCTGAAATTGATGAAACGATCCGACTGGTTTGGAGCCAAGCGTTTCCTTTCCAACATGTCTTTCATGGCATTGACTGCATATGCCATCTATCGCACCAGCATCCATTCCGACTTTGCGGAGTCGGAGAATTTGCGACAACTTTGGTCGGTACTCTCCTCGCCAAAAATGTTCATCTTTGCTCCACTCTACTTCTTCTATGGATTCCAAATGCAATGCATGGGATTTGGAGGAGGACACGAGTTGCTGCATGGAAATGCCTTCAAGACAAAGTGGGTCAATACTGCCGTGACCTTCTTCGTCAGTACTGCCTTCTTTGAGGTCCTTTGGCATGAAAAGATCAACCACAAGCAGCATCACATCTACACCCTCGACATTGATCGGGATCCCGAACTTACAAGCTTTTACTCTCGCGAGGAGCTTGAGAGCTTAGAGTTTAGCAGTGTTCCAAGTTCTCGATACAGCTACTTCAAGTCCTTCTGGGATGTCTTCAGCTACTTCCATCATCGCGTGTGTCGTCTTGTGAGTTCTTCCATGGGAATTCTAACCGACTACACAGGCATTGGTTGGAGCATGAAGAGCCCAGCCCGTGAGGACTTTTCTCACTCTGTCGTGGCCGAGCTTCAATTCTTCTCGCTTCTTCAATTGGGAGTTTACGTTGCCATCTTTACAACCTACGGCAACAATCTTGAAAACATCATGACCTTGTGCTTTTGGTGGATTCTCCCTTGCGTCATTGGTTACGCTCCCATCAACTTCTTCCGCAACGCGGAACACGCCGAGTGTGACCACGTGACCAACCAACTGCAGAATACAAGAACCGTGGAGTCCAACGTCGTCATCCGATGGCTGCTGTGGGAAACCAACTTCCACGCGGAGCACCATGCGTACCCAATGGTCCCCTTTTTCAACCTGCCAGTCCTTCATGAACTTCTGGATTCTCACATCAAGCACAATGAGATCAAGTCATTTACAGCCCAGAACTGGCAGATGATTCGCGCTGGAGGGTGGATCGATCAACATACCGGTAGTAATAATTCTTAAAAAACGACGCATTGTCGTGATATATATATATATGATCATGATCTGGTCTTGCAATTCGTAATCGCATCGTTTCCTGTAACATAGTGGTAGTAGTCTGTATCAGCATCTATATCTGTATGTACTGCAGAACCACCCAGGGTGTGGATCAATCAATATTTTGCACTGGGCACTGGAGAGTCTCTTGAAGTGTTTGTAGTGAATTGAAATTGAGAGGCGGAGGGGAGGATGACATCCGTTTGCGGTGTGGGATGATGATGATGTCGCCAATGTGGAAGGATATTATTGAAGATATATTGGAGATGTGCTTCGTATCAAACTTCCAAAGGAATCATTGCCGCGACCACATGGTTCCAGCCACATGATCATTCTGTTCTTTGGGTTCGAAAATTCTTGTTCTTTGCTCGGTGAACTTATCAAGATGCTATCAAATAGCTCATCCTCTAACTAAAAAAAAAAGAAAAAGCGTTCGCATTTTTCAAGATTGGCCGAAAAGGATTCTCCAAAAGATACAGTACTGGGTACAAATGTACCAATGATACCAGATAGCTACGTACGTGTACCGTACTTGTGTACCTTCCGTCCACAAGAGCATTCGCATTCAGGAGTATGAAGAAGCCTGTATCACGCGAAGCAGAAGCAAACAAACACACAATCACACAACACAGAGTATTGCAATTCAAAGACACCATGACTACTATGCTCTGCAAGAATAACCATCAAGGACAATCTCCTTTTGTCGCCGCAGAAGAGGAAGCCAGTCATCTCACACTGGAGGATGCGTCAAAGATGCTTAGCGACGACAAGAAAAGATACAACCTTCCCGTCGATCCTGTCGAATCCTCATCCTCTTCCGATAATACTACCTTGGACTTTCATGTTGCCATCTTTGGTCTCATGGCAGGAGTCGTTTTTGGCTTCATTTTGGCCATGAAAATGAGTCATGCTGCTGCTGAATCATCATCATCATCCTCCTCCTCCTCCTTGTACCTTCACAAGCCAATCATGCCCCAACCATCACCAAGTCAACCATTCAACGAGGAGTTCTGCCAGCGATCCGACCATGTTTCGTCTTCTGTGGCTGATCCCTCCGCATGGCGATCATCGTCTTGCCCACAAAATGAGACTACTACAGCAGCAACCACCACCACTACTACTACCAAGAATGTCTTTTCGGAATCTTCCGGCGCTGGTTCTGGCGGTGGTGCTATCAGTGACTATTATCAATCATTGTTGGAAGAAATGGAGCCACCACGATACAGTATCGACGGTCTCATTTATTCTATGTACCACACCTTTTTGGGATCCTGGTAGTAGGTGGCTGGCACCAGCTCGCTGCTCCTACTGTATCATTATTGATCGGAGGAGGATGTGATCATGCGAGAGAAAGACGACTTACATGCTTTGGACGGAATGAATGAATCCATTTTTAAATATGCACTACCGAGATACTATATAATATATAATTTTAATAAAAATAATAGGAAATCAAACAACTGTGGAATATTTGTCAATAGTGTGGCAAAAGTGATGTGTGGAGGATGTGCTGTAGATGGTCAAGGAAGGATACCAATCTCCGGGTCGTTTGAACCAAGAGGGTCCACTTATGGGAACGACACGAATGCGACATAGTTTGAACCTCAAAACATTCCGTTCTGTTGTTGTTTGGTCTTTCTCATACTGACTGTATTCAGTATTGTCTGATCAAAATAGTAGCCAAACGAAAGATGTTCAAGTTGACAGCAATCGCAAGGTTATTCTTGGGTAGTTTTCTTGTGCTTCTACTGAATTCCAATGGCGTTACGGTGGCCTTTGTGACGAACTCGAATCCTGTTGCGAAACCTAGCACGACTGGCTTGTCATCATTAAGCGAACTAGGCGGCAACAGCATGGTTTCTTTTTCTCAAGTGTTATTGCCTACTTATTTGGGAGCTGCCTTTGCTGCTTTGTCATATAAAATTGATCAGGATCCTCAATTCATGGTCGAATGGGTGAAAGAAGCAAGACAAAATCCAAAGACTGCCGTCGAACAAATTACCATGGTAGCAAGCTTTGGTTTGGTGACGATTCCGCCCTTTGCGGCTCTACATACCATGGCAACGGCTGGAAAGGTCGCCACTACTACTGCTGCTGGTACTGCTGCTGGCACTGCCGCCCTTGCCAAGACTACAACTGCCACCAAGGCTGTCACAACTGCCAAGGTTGCGGCTGCCACCAAGACGACCGCTGTTGCCGCAGCAGCTGCTACCGGAGGAGCTACAATCGCCATACCCACCATTGCAGTGCCCATTTCCTTCGCTTTGGCCACTGCCTATGTGTCGTATGAAATGGATAAAGACCCTGATTTTGCCGTCAAGAAATTGGAAGCATTCGTCGAATTATGGCATACCAAGGTTGTGCAAAGGGAAGTGAGTGCAACATCAACTACCAGGAGTAGTACTAGTACTAGTACTAGTGCCACTAGTACTAGTATTACTCCCAGTAATCCTGTGGCAACTTCTGGGACACTTGCGGTGGGATCTACTCCTGTGGTGGCTACTTCAGGAACGCTCGCCGTGGGGTCAACTGCATCGGCCGCTGTCATGAGAGATGATAAGGTTGCAATCACCACTGCGGCTGCTGCTACGGTCAATAAAGCAGAGCCAGTGATTGTTGCTGTCCCAACAACTACTATTGCGGCCACTCCAGTCGATGAGGAACCAACCAAGGTCCAAAAGGCATTACGTGTTTTGCAGTCCTTGTATTTCCCATGGTTACCCATGTTTGTCCCCCCCGCTGGCTCAAGAAGGCACAAAGCCGTCAAGTTTGCGCAAGCGCTATATTTTCCGTGGTTGCCCATGTTTATGCCTCCCAAAAAACAGGGGGCACAACAACAAAAGGCATGAAATTCTTAAGAGGGAGAAGTGAATTATCGTGTCCGATGATTGTGGTACTGAATTGTGAGTTGCCGAAACGGGGCAAGTTTCTTGCATAATATATATTATATGGAAGACAGTTTTCTAAAACTTGGTTGTAAATAGGACTACATATCGTATATATATTTATTTATTGATTCATGTTTTGTTCGTCCTTATTACATGCATCATACATCGACATTCCGAACAATTGTTGCCTACCGGTACCCTATGCGTGGAGCTGATGTTGTACTTCCGAAAGTGGTGCAGTTCTTGGACATTACCATTCCTGGTTCTCCCCATGCTATTTGAATTTGATCGATTGAAGTAGGAGGGACGGAATCCTACATCACGCCGCAGATGGAGGTAGCGATATGGAATAATAAATGATACTAACTTTCAGAATTGTACTACTATAGCTCATCGGTCAATAGTATCAGGCCGCGATAGTTTTGTTCCTCCTGCTTCTTGACCTTGTCCCTTCTCACAATGATGCAACCTTCAAGAACTTTGTAAATTGGTCGGTTTCTAGGTAGAGTATTATAATAATAAGTATCTTTCTATTGTATTGTACGTAAACAAATCTCGTGTCAAAAATTGGTACGAGTAGTCCTGAGAATGGCATGCATGATGGTGCATATCCTTCCCCTCGCTCCTTAGGCAGCTTGCGAGACGATGGAGTTCTTTTGAGCTCCTCCCCGTGGTCGCATGGTTGGTGGAGACAATGCAGTATCCCTTTGAGATGGCGAGGATTTGATAATTACTTCCATTGGTGGCTGGGCTTCCGTCGGAGTAATCCCGGCTTGGACGGCGTCCTTCCATCCCTTCTGCTGAGCAATCCTTGACGCTGGAAGGGAATAGATTCTGTAAACCTCACGTAGGATGACAGAATCGTCTTGCGATCCCAAGTCAAATTGAATGTCTTGCTCGTCCAAAACAAATTTCCAGGCTTGTCTGCGGAGATGAGCCTTCAGACCTTTGGAGGAATTGGTACGGTGTTCCAAACCTCGCAAACACAAGGAAGCTTCGTCTAAAGCCTTTGTCAACGAAGAGGAATCAACTGAGGATACAGAAGCCGCCTTACTTTCCAGTCGATTGTAGTAGTCGACAGTAGAATCGGTTTCATCTCGGATGGCTGCGTAATCTTCAGGTGTGTTCCAGTAGCTTTCAAGCTCTTGGGCGGAAAAGTCTTGGTGATGATCAATTTCCAAAACTTTGACTCGCTTGTTGAAGGAAATTCTTCGTTTTCTTGGCGAAGCAGAAGAGGTCGATGGTGACTTCAGTATGGAGATAGGCATGGTAATGATGGCGATGATTTGCTTTCTTGCAAATTGTGGATGATATATATAATAAGTGTTTGTTTCAAAAGAAAGATTGGGCTGAATTGTGGGATAAACGCCGATAAATCTGATGGGATTTTTGAACACGAGTAACAATGTGATGGCAAGATCGATGTGGCGGTGCCTTTCGATCCTTTGTTGCGGGGAAATGAGAAATCGGCTCGGCAAGGTCCTTATGTAAAAGTACACAAAACATCATATTTTGTTTGCAAAAATCTCTGCAAAAAAGCTTTATGGTCAATTCGGATAATTGGTACAGCGATCTTTAAGTAGGTGTTTAAAACAGACATGTCACACCTGAAGTCGTCAACCGTTTGTTTCCGAGCAGACTTTCTGTTCGGAACTAATAACTCGATCAGAAGGAAAGCGTTAGACAAAAAGGCCATAGTAAAAGGAGAGGTCAATAGTTCTGCCTGGAGCATACTGTACATGTAATTGCTCCGGAAAAAACACAGTCATGGTGTGAGAGCTGAATCAGCTTCCAAGTTTTTTGATGTCCGACTGTATCAGTACTATGAGTCATCCGAGTCAGTCATGAGTACTGTGGGGAAGGACAGACAGGCGGGGAGATATCATAGTGGATGAGGACGGGTGATCAGGATGACTCTTCTCAACACAGGCAACAACGTGACGTATAGTGCACAATGACAAGTCGCCTAGATCTGGAAGCACCATCCCCGAATCGCGTTCAGATGATGCGAGTAGAAAATGAGAGAATTGCCGCATCCATAGGCCAACCTCCAATGCCACATTCAAAGGAAAAGGTGTCAGCGATTACTTCCATGGGTTTGCGAGTGTTGGTACTACTTGCAGTCCAAAACTCTTCAAAGAATCTATTGTTACGGTTCGTGATGAAAGAGAGACCCAAATTCCTAACATCTGCGGCAGTCATTGGTTCTGGTACGTACATACTTTGCGTCGTCGACATTGCTGCCCCCGTGCTCACTTCAAATTTCAAACAGAGTGCACGAAGCTGACACTCAGCCTGCTCTACATACTATTTATCGAGAAGAGACCGCCTGAGTCGATTGTTCAATATTTCCGAGATGATTTGAAAAACACAATGCTTGTTGCAGTGCCGGCTAGCGCCTACAACTTGCAGACATCGTTGGAATTCGTTGCCCTAGCCAACCTCGATGCGGCAATGTTCTCCGTTCTAGTCCAAACAAAACTTCTATTCACAGCAACTTTTTCTTATATTGTTTTGGGGAGAAAATTGAAATATATTCAGGTCATATCTTTGGTTTTGCTCACAGTCGGGGTCATGCTTTGTAATATGAAATTTAATGCTAGAGGCATCGAAGACGAGAAGGATACATTCACAGGAATCTGCGCAACACTTGGGATCGCCATTAGCTCTGGTTTTGCTAGCGTATATACAGAGAAAGTCATCAAGGCTCACAGGGCCACATCACCCGTGTCTGGGGCATATTCTTTGGGTAAGCTGAAAGTATTCCAGTCGAATCCCATCGTTTTGACAGCCAAGTCTCACTTTCTGATTTTGCTTCATGATTTAGCGTACACCCAAGTGCAGCTTGCAGTGATGTCTTTGGTAACAATCGGAATTTATGCCATTCTGCATGACTTCAGAGAAATTTTTCAGTATGGCTTATTCCACAATTTCAATTTTGGAGCCTTCTTGGCGGTACTCAACTCTGCGATTGGAGGATTGATTGTTGCGTCTGTACTAAAGCATGCAGACTCCATCCTAAAGGGATATGCCACCGCTGTCAGTGTAATCATGACAGGAGTGCTCAGCATGGTGCTATTTGGAACTAAGTTGAACACCGCATATTTCATGGGCATTATCAATGTTGTTGTCGCAGTATTGTTGTATAATGGAAAGAACCTTGATGTGTTGGTATGCTAAACTGCAGTCAGTGTTTGGTAGGTTGGCTTTCTCTGGCGCCGAAAGCCGAACTTTACAAAGAATTGTAAAATGTCGGGTCTTGAAGACATTCAAGAATGCACGACAGGGTTGATCTCCAAGACGGAGGAGTGTAGAAATATGAAGGAGATGCATGAATGTTTGCAAATCTTTGACGAAAATGAATAGTATTTCGTGGGGCGCATGTCAAACTTTAGCATTTGTACCGTAACAATGAGCGCAACTTGATTGATGGAATAGTGATGGACCTGAAGGATCATGCCAATTGCTCCTGTTTTAAAAATAAGAGCCTTCTTCTTGCTGGAAAGACAATCAGCATCTCATTGTATCTTCCAAACCCATGGGGTGGTGATATGATAGCCATTGTTCATGGAAAAATGGGTAGCATTTGCTACTGACAAGAAGTTCGATTTCATTTAAAGGGCTGTGACGGCCTATGCCTTGTTTGATCATTTTCCTGCATCTTACAGTATTTCGTTTTATAGTCTGTTTCAAATTTCCAGTAGTCAGATGCCTTTTATATATATTGGGTTTTGGATTGATTCCTTGGACACGGAGGAAGGCAAGACGGTCTAAGGTCTGACTGACTCAGTATCGGATGACAGATATATATCAACTTTCGAATGATGAACATCAATCGTCATCGTCAACATGACGATTGTTCATCAGCATTCATTCCTCCAGCCTTCATCACAGAATAAACTCGTCATCCAGGTAGAAACATGAAGCTCTTATTGATTGCAGCATTAAGTGCGGCAGGCCTCTTCGCAACAACTTCCGCCTTGGCACCACCGCAAAAGGTTGCCGTGTTCGGAGGTACTGGTTACGTTGGGTCCCAAGTTTGCGAACGTCTCGTCAAGAAGGGATACGCAGTGACTGGGGTTTCACGTCGGGGTACCAACCCTCGTCCCAACAATGAGGCATTGGAACAAGTCTGCTGGGTTTCAGGAGATGCTACCAACCCTGCTGACGTGCAAAAGATTGTCAATGATGCTGATGCCATCGTTCATGCCGTCGGACTCTTGTTTGATGTTGAATCTGGATTGCAAGGATTCAACACCATTGTCTCTGGATCCAAGTCTCTGCCTGATCCTGAAAAGTCTACCTACGACAACATTACTCGCAAGACAATGTTCAATGTTTTGGATGCTATCGAAAAGAAGGCCCGAAATCCCATCAACATGTTGAAAAACCAAAAGACTCCCTTGGCATTTGTGTCTTGTGCTGAAGCTGGTTGGCCTGATGTTCAGTTTGGTGACTTTGTTGAAGAGAAATTGGCTCCTGAATGGTTGCAAAAGTACTTGATTGCCAAGCGTGCCGTCGAAAAACGCTTGACCAGTTCCTCGGCTGTTCGACCGGTGATTGTTCGTCCATCCTTGATCTGGTCCTGGGACAAGTTGGACGTCTTGCCCATTATCCCAGTCTTCAATGCTGCTAATGCATTGGGCGTTCCATTTGTTGATAAGACTGTCCGTGTCGAGACTTTGGCCGATGCCATTGTTGCCGGCATTGAAGATGAAGGAATTGTTGGTGTCCAGAGATTTTCTGAGATGGAAGAGCTGGCCCAGCGATAAAAGTATAAGATACATATAGAGAAAGAATCTTATCGTCGAGTATAAACTGGTATCCTAGAACCCAAACTCTTGCCACCTTGGCATTTCACGTCAACGGGGGCGTATCAAGCGATTTTGATCTCAAGCACTAAAATTGATTAATCTCTTTGTTCTACAGAAGCTCTAGTGGTACATGCTCATATCCATATTTCGCCTTGTGTTCATCGTACAAATCTTGTAGTGCTTTCAAGTACTGTGCGTGGCATTCGTCGATCGAGTGTTGATCCATCTTGCCTGAAAAATGAATGGGCTCCCCAACAACGACATCAATGGGATGCGGAATCGGTATCGGATGTGTCCACAGTGGCGTCGAGAACGAAAATGTTTTGTATAGGGTCCTCTGCAGTTTCCACAAAAAATTTCGAGGATTCAGCCAAGACTTCTCGGCACCACTCTTTTCGTCTCCCAAGTAGATTGTGTCGAAAATGTCATTCTCTCCGAAACCAATGCATGGAACTATTGCAGCCTTGGTTTCCAATGCCAGCTTGATAAACCCTTTACGATTCCGTATGGTAAGTCGCATCGTTTTGGGCTTGCAATGCAAGGCTTCGGCAGCCCCACCTGGGACCAAGACGATGGATTCAGAAGACAGTAGTCGCGACAGCAAGGTAGGTTTGCTGGCGCTACAGAATCCATTCATGAGCAGCCAATCTTTGAAGAAAGGAACACGAAAGGCCACATTCAAAGTTACTCCCGATCGCCGAATCTGACAAATTAAATGCATTTGAAGGAAACGAGGACAGTGTGAGGAACGATGTATGTACCGAGAATAAATATATGTCTTCTTACCCCCGGAAAGGTCGTAGAAAATCCAGAGGCATCTGTAGCTAGTGCAAGACTAGCTCCCATTCCAATAATACCGTGCGGATGATAGGCAAAGAGGTAGGACTGATCCGGATCCAATTTTTGGCTGGTCGGATGAAGTTTGCATGAAAAGTACTTGGCCGTCAGACGGAAAAAGACATTCTTGTTGCATTTTGGTTGTAGTCTTTGTACCCACTTTGGCTTGGTGGTGGCTTGCGCGGTACGATCCAACAGAACCGCGTGAAGCATGTACAATAGTAGCAAAGTGCGTAGATAAATCCACGACCATTGGATACTCGCATACAGCAAGCAACCATAGATGAGCATGCAGATCAGTATACTGTAGGGAGGCATATTCAGCGTAGCTACCAATGTCGTAATACAATCATGGTGAAGTGCTGCTTTTGGCGCTGATTCTTGGGTTGATGACGTTTTCTGTGTTCTTTCGTCGTTGGCTTCTTGTTTCGTCGTTTGTTCCTTCTTGGATTTGCCTTGGTTTTGTTCAGTGGTGCTCTGTGGCATCTTTTTTAAAAGCGTTGACAATGTATGCTGCGCAATACTGCTAGACTTGTGTTTACGTTGTTAAGAGTCTCTTGCCATCCACAGAACAGTTTCTGAACGATGATGATGTCAAATGATAGTGCGATGATGTCGATGGTTGATGTTTCGTGTTGTGGTTCATCGCTTGGTTGTCCAACTCAAACACAATTTGATTGGATGAGAGTGTCGTTTTGGATACCCCTACGACACCAGACTCATTCGTGGAGTTGCCAAATTCGATGATTGCCTTTTATTCGTTACGTGGTCAAAGTGATGTGTGATACGGTATCACCCGTGCATCGCAGAGTATAGTGCATATGGAATGAGAAAGTAGAATGGTCCATATGTGAGATTCCATGTCAACAGAGTGAGGTTGCAAATCATACATTGTTCATTGTTAGTTCGACATGCGCAGGATCTCGTTTTGATATTCCTTCCCCTTTTGTTTTGCTGACCCTTCTATGGTTCCCCCTTTTCTAAGCGAAATGATCGTCAACTTTTCTAGTCGTCAAATCTTATTATTGGAAATAGTTTTACTTAACTGATGGACTGCATTCTGGTTATGGAAGCACTTAACTTCCCGGCAAAACATTTAATTAATATTTCCAATGACTGAGAAATACCGCACTTGTGAAGTGTTTCTTCATCCGATCCAAACAAGTTGTGGACCTGAATCTGTACGTCTACCGGTACGACAGCAGGTATTGCTCACGTATTTTTTTTCAGAAAAACTGACACAAGTTGTGCAACAGAATTGTATGCCCAAAGGTAACATCTGAAGTATTGGAGGAATGCCCTCGCAATCTAGAACCCGTTGCCAGGACGGTGGAGAATCAGATGAACGACAGGAGCACAAGAAGGGCCCAATGGTTCAAGAACAAGTTCGTGCTGGAGGAGCATCATCGCCTGTTGCAGGAAGAAGACGAATCTCTAGTGGAAGCCGCAAGAGTCCAGGAAAATCTCTTGCCAAAAGTCGAAGTTTCCGCCAACGAGACAGCAGTTCGCACCATCGAAGGAATACTCCCTTGGAGGGCGAACAAGAGAGTACATCACAGATGAAACGCAATCATTCCCTTGGAAGGCAGTTGAACCTTTCCAACAGCTCCCACCGCAGACTGGGCGAACAAGACAGCACTCCACAGATGAAACGCATTCATTCTTTGGGAGGACAATTGCATACTTCCAATAGCTCCCATCGCAGAAGGGGTGAACTTGCGAGCACCCCACAGATGAGACGCAATCATTCCTTTGGAAGACAACTGAATACGCCCAATAGTAGCTCCCACCACTCACCACACATGAGACGCAACCATTCGTTTGGAAGACAATTGAGCTCCCACCACAGAACGGGTGAGATTGAGAGTACACCGCAGATGAAACGGAATCATTCGTTTGGAAGGCAGTTGGATATTTCCAATGGCTCCAACAGCTCACACCGCAGAAGCAACAACAAGTCCACTTTTTCGAAGAAAGACTTGTTGCTGGCAAGGAACGGCAGCGGAGCTAGTCAGACTAGAGATCGCACTGGTCGGCGAAAAAAGAACAAACAGACTGTGCTACGAGCCAGTGCCGCTTGCGATCTTGGGACAGCTCAAGTGAATGTATTTCAGACGTTGGAGCGTGGCCTTCATTGTCAGCAGAAGCAATCCTTGGAGCACCAATCGGATATTTCGGAAAGCAGTCGTTCGCTGAATCCAGCTACATCTAACGGAATCGGGTCATCCAAAATTCCGTTGGGTGAAACTAGCGCTCAAAATGCTGTTTCAAAGCGAAATACAGAGCCTGGATTGGACAAGCCAAAGGAAGCAACCCAAGAACCTGTAAAGAGAAGTTCAGATCCAGTCAAGTTGGAACTGGATGACGGTGTACAGCCTCGGCCTGGCTATGGTCGTCGATTCTCCTGGTGGAACCTTCCCAGCAGCAGTGATCTGGGAGATTTGGAGGTAGACGAAGATGATGATGATCTACCACCTCAAGTGGTTCCTCCTTCAAGACGATCGTCAATCATGGCAGAAGAAGAGAAACCAAAGAAGTCTAGCAGCATTAACCCAATGTCCACTCCAAAGCAATCCAAAAAGGCCGGACGAAGGTCTACTGGTCAGAAGAAATCTCTGAGAACAAAGTCCTCTTTTGATTCGATGGATTCCGCTCTCACCCAAACGACCGATGCCGAGAGCGGATCTTGGCAGGCCGATTCAAGCGGTGAATTGCTAAGCCCCACCACCCAAAAAGCCCCGATAGATGAAGATTTAGTGTCACCACTTCCATCTATCCCCAGGATGAAGAGGCTGGACAAACAACTGTCCAGTGGAACTTGTACCACGGAGTCCAGCAGCTGTTCCGGTTCCTCGGTCAAAAAGAGCAAGGAACATCGCTCAAAGAAAAGCAAGCGCCGCAAGTCAGCAAAGGAAGGTGTTGAGCATAATCGAACTGCCAAAGCAGATGCGGAAACCAAAGATGCGGTCTTGGAAGGTATTGTGAGTCGACCAATCCAAGATTCACCAGGGGACCATTCCATCCGTTCTACGAAAAGAATTCCCGAGGCCTCCTCTCACAGCCAAACCAGTGCTACGAGACGGAATAACCGAGGATCCATGAAAGAAGGCAGCAAGCGCAATGTTGCGGAAAAGGAGGACTTGGACGGAAGCAGGCGTGGACCCGTCCGAGTTTCATTAGAGGACCATTTCAACTGTTCGAAGAACCAAAGTTTCAATCGTTCGATGAATCGAAGCTGCGATTTCTCGTTTTGCAGCCGAGGCAGCACGACGAAACGAAGCGTTCGAAAATCCATGTCCATCAAACAAAGCAATATGGATGCTTCCAGATCCAGCATGTCTGTGTCTCTTAGTGATGATCAAGATGATGTATCCATTGGCTCAGACTTTGAGGGTAGCGTGGACTTTGATTTCGAAGAGGAAGATATGAATAAAGAACCATCAGCGCCAGGTGTCGAAATCTTGAATGGAGAAGACAGCTTCCAGATTCTTGGTGACGATAGTAAGCACAAAAGCACGAGATCCATGATAAAGGGCAAGACCCAGCGTTCAAGCGGTGGAAATTCTCATTCTGGATCCATCCAAAGAAACAGGAGATCAGCAACTCTTGCGCCATCGAAAAAGGGCATTGCCGTAATGGAAATGTAATGTAACCAAAGTAAAATCGATCGCTAATCCAAAATTTATTAGTTTATCATCATTACGCGATGGATAGGACTAGGACCTACCACAATCATTTTGCTACATTCGGAATGTGCAAACGCAGACTGCGCTTCAGTGTACAAAGTTCTCATCTGGTGCTTGTCCCCTTCAGCAGGTTGCACCTTACTCTACATGACTTTCGCGCTGGATGTAGCACCCCAAGAGACAAGTCGATCAACCATAAATCTTTGCAGTGATGTTTGAAGCAAAGACGCAGTTGTTCCAGCCCAGTTCGAGACCAGGCAATCTGTCATGGATTTTTTTGCCCGAACTTCAATAGTGCAGTTGATGGAAATTCCAATTTTATTACTTGCCAGTTTCGGCCCCAGCATTGTATATTGAGTTCTATTAGTAGTGTTATACCGGTAATAATATAATATAGTAAAATGATAACGTTCAGAGAGAATGGGTCATGTGGATGCAATGGCAGTGAGAAAAGACTGTCTTGAGCTCTTGGCTGTGCTCACGCCATTCGTAATTGAGAAATGCAGTCATGATTGATGATTATATATATGAGTATCCCTCCCCTTTTCGTTCCGCCTCTTAGAAATCGCTGTCGCTGCCGTCTTCTCGCTGAAGATCCAAAATGACAGAATCGTCATCGCTTCCAAAATCGAGTTCGTCTGGAAGCGGATGGACAGCTGCGGCTTCTACGTCGTTGTTATTGTCCCTTCGGCCTCTGCCGCCCACGTGATGTTCACGTTCACGTGAACGGTCACGTTCATAGGCAGCCATGGCCATGACGCGAGGGAAATGCAAGCGTCGCAAGTGTACCAGGCGACGGTCTCGTTGTATTTGGTAATCATCACGGAATTCTTGAAGACGATGGAATTCTTGAAGACGACGGCGGTGTCGAAGCTCTCGTTGTTCAATCATCAATCGGTCGTGCCGAAGGAGCAGTCTGTCGTTGTTCATTGCAGGACGAATAATGGGTTCATCATTGGCAGCAACAGATACCACGGGTCCGTCTTGGTTTTGGCGCTTCATGTTGGCAAAGGCTTGTCGCAAGAGACGAAGTTGTTGTCCGATTGGCACGCCCAAATAGTCACAAATCAATCGCTTAAAGGCTTCCGAGGTTTCTACACCTCGATCCAGCATGGGAAGCTGGCTTCTGAGGTTCGGCGCCATATTCGGTTGGGGCGAAATGGCAATGCCTCGTAAAAAGTCGAGGAGAAAAGTAGAGTGAAGCTGAAGCTTGGTCTCGACATGTCGCTTCAACTCATCCAAGTTGTAAATTCCGTGAAAGGTTGTGGAAAGAGTCGAGGGTATTGGATGGTAAGCCACAGCACTCATCAATATGTCCATATCTTGTATCAGTTCCTCGTCGGCAAATCGAATAACGCGACCGTCTTCTTTCAGAGCTTGGAGCATGAATTTTCGGTCCTTCAAGAGAACCTTCCCGACCTTGTAGAATTCGGCCCAATTGTGCTTGGCAACTTCGAGTCCCATCGGCTTGTCCCGACGTAATTGCTGCTCAATTGCATCGATGATTTGGCCTCCTCGACGGATCCATGCAATCCCCAAATCTCGACTCGAACTCCATAGATCTTCTGGAATATGACTGGGCATGTACCTGAGATTACGAGCCACGGATAGCTCGACCGCTCGGACCGGAATTTCTGGATGCATCCGCTGAATGGTCCAAGAGACGTTCTTGATGGTATTCCAGGCAGTGTGTGGTGTAATGCTAACGAGAATAATCTCTGGCATTTGCTGCAAACGAGCAGAAGCATAGTCAAAGAACTTGGAATTTTGTTGAATGGCAATCTTCATAACTTCCAAATCATCTTGGTATTGGAAATCATTGGCGCTGACAATTTCGTGCAATAGGTCTCTGGATCCGTTCCGTGCTATTTGTAGAATCACAACTCGGTTCCTTCGCAGTTGGGGACATTCTTCGAGAGCCTTGGCATGGATTTCCGCATCACTTGCTTCCGATATGAGAGCCTCCCTGGACAAACATTCTTGTTCCCTCCAAGGCTTGGTCAATTCCAAATATAGTTTCGAGTTGGCCCGAATGGCCATTGTCAAGAACTCCAGATTCATTAGGGCTTTCGGAATGTCCCGAAAGTGAAGTCCATGTCTGAGTGCCATCAAGAGCAACTCGGCATCTTCTTCCATCGAGTTTGGAAGTAGTTTCCACATGGCGCCTCCTCCCGGATTGGCTAGTACTGTGTGAAGCATGAAATGGCGGTCTTGCACAAGTTCTGATCGGGTTGGGCCTGGTGGACAAAATCCCAAGGCTCCTCCATGAGATTTGCAGGCAAGCTTGATGGTTTCCTTATCTTCTTGTAGTCGCATGGAGGCATACTGTAGCTCCATGCCCGCAACCTTGACGGCAGCATGTACAATTTCTTCGGAATCGCACAAGTCTTCCGAACATTCTTGGAGGGAACGAGGAATCTTTTGGCAATAGGCCAACATGATTTCTCGATCGTGGGTCCAGCAACCTGGGACAAACAGGTGACGTTCGTCATATAGCTGAAGAAAGTCGGGACGGTGGCAAAAGGCTAGTACAATGTCCTTGTCGAAACGTAGGCGCTGAGGCAACTGTCGCTCAAAGTCTGCCTTCTCGGGCAAGGTTGGGGATTGTCTCAAGGCAACCAAAACAAATTCCTTTTCGAGTTGCCATTCCGAAGGTAGAGACTTCCAATGGGCTCGAGCATCTTTCGAAATAAGCATCATGGATTGTCTTTTTCGACTGATTGCGCTTGTGGCTGTGGAAGAACAATCATTGGATTGCGAGTATTTTTGTTTCAAGGAAGAATCTGAAGATTCGGATGCTGCCGAGACTGAAGATGAGGCTCTCGAAGTGGAAGTAGAAGCATCGTCTTCACTCATTGGGAAAACAATCATTGGAGCTCCGTTCATAGCTTCAGTTGCAGATGTGTATTATGAATTTTGAGTAGCGTGTGACTTCTTGTGATTGTAGCGTGTGCACGACTGTGAATGAGTGAATGATTGAATGACTGTATGCAATTATTTCAAATCAGACACCAAGCAGGTTGTTTGTGATGTGCAGGTTTCTGACTGAAAGCTTAGTTTGGATAGCAAAGAGTAACTATCGTAGAAAGCCTTATGGAATGTACAGTATTGTTGTCGCTTTGGCACTTGTGTGTGAGTTCTCAAATGCTGTTGTGGTAGCAGAAGTTTACCTAACCTCACGTCCTGAATTTACTACAGTACAGTTTGGTTGATGATTGATGCTGAGAGGTCCCGTCTGCAATAAAACGTTGCTGCTGCGGAACAAACGTAGAGTTTGTGTGGTGGCTGGTACTGCTTTTGGAGGACCGTTAATTGGAAAAAATATTCGAGTTCGGATAAGAGAGTACTCGTTTAGTCTCTAGCTCCATCGTATGCAGGCAGAAAATGAGAGGAGTAAATACTGTAGGTACTGCGCAGTTGTCGTGTTTGGTACCTACTGTATTGCAAGACAACACCACTCCCACTTGGAAAATCTATACATTCTCCATACAGTACCTATTGCAATACTGGTCTGAAATAAGATAACGGTACTACACGGCTACCAAGATTACTGCAGGTCGTAACAAGAAGAAGGATGGCTCCCGTCCCAATGCCAACCTTCTTGACTATATCTTGGCGTGTGACCTGTCATAAGCAATAATGTAGCGAGGGACGTCATTGAATGACGACAATCGACCAACCGGAGGCTTTTTTGCGATCCCTAATGTGCATATTTCTTCTCCCTATTGCCCATGATGTCGTAGTTGTTGTTGTTCGAACTTCTCTTTTCACCTGAACGAATTTACCACCATAGTGGTACTACTACTCCGATGCCTCTGTCGATGATTGAATTGGCGGTATCACATACTCGCCCATGTACGAGAATCGAAGAATCACCAAACAAATTTTCCAAACGCTCAAGTCGGGAAACTTTTTTCGCATTTGAATGTATCGCGGTCGTTGGTACACCAAATAGTTTAGAAATCCTTGAAAGGGATCGAAGAAGGCATGCATGACCAATAGAAAAAAGACCGAGTCGCCACCGGTTATAGTTTGGACGATCCGATTGGTAGTGGACCAGACATGTGTGCAGTAAAAGGCTCCCAAATAAAAACAAGCTTGATGAAAGACTTCGACCGTGTGTGGCATATCCTGGGCATATTGCTCTCGTTTTTCCTTCCATTCTTTCCATCGCGCCAAGAGGCCATTTGCCTTCTTGGCTTCCCGTCGTTCAATTCGTTCATTGGCTTCCGACTCCGCCTTTTGCTTGCGCTTGGCCAATTCGTCCTGGGCTGCGGAAATGTCGCAGGACTCTATCGATCGGACACTGCTGGACTGGCTCCTCTCCAACCGCTTCATGGATAGGGACCAAGCACCCGTTGGTTGACGGTCTTCCGAAAGCTCCCTCATGCTGTGTTTCAAATTGTGTGGAGTGTTATCCTCGAGGGATGACCGCTGCTTTGACATGTCGTCGGAATGATGATACACGCCTTCGGAACTTTCTGGTACGGACCGCAATCCCAGACTTGATGGATCCTTTCGGTCCTTGGCGAGCAAATGGCTGCCCCCGGAATTTCGATCCGGGGGAGCAGATGACACACCGTAGGCACCGGGAATATCGCCCACCGCATCCAATTCCTTAGTTTTTGACAGTGCGCCCAAGCTCCTGTCGGGACTTGTTGCTTTCTTATTGGCATCTAACAATTCCTTTTTTTGGACAGACGGGTGACTCTCTTTCCCTTTTTCATGTTCATCTCCAACTTCCTCTTCTTCTGCATCTGATTCCACTATTTGACCTAGATTGGAACCACCGGATACAGGAACAGCAGGGGAAAACCTCTTTTTCACATCATTTCGGAAGGATTTCATCCCATTCTTCCAAAGACTCATTGTCCGTTGTGGACGTCGGTATCGTAATGTTTTCTTGTCTTGATGAAAGACATACTTCCATACCATATAAGTACTAACCGCTAAGATTGTTTTACAAGGACGAAGTGACATGAGAATAGGTTGTCCCTGCAGCACAGTAGGACGCAAATTATCAGCAGTATATGCACTTACTTGCGACAGCAATACTCATCCATAATGGAATAAAGTAAAACCCAAAGCGATAGATCCATACATTGTCCCCCCGTATACAAGGGTTGTCATTCTCTGGGCCACTCCCATGGGTCCAAGAGTCTTTGCAATCCGCTGGCAGAGGCGCAATCCAACACCACAAGTCAGCATTATTGAGAAGACCGGCCAAAGCAGAGTACAGAGCAGTTCCGAATGCCCAAACAAAGCAAAATGTGTGCATAGCTGGCTCCACAAACCCTCGCAACCTGGTGTCCGAGTAGTTGTAGTTGATCACCAATACGTAATACCAACTCAGCATTGCGTTGTACAAAGGAACTGCCGAACTGAGTGTCAAAAAGAAGCCCTGTGCAGTGCAAGTTCCAGTATTTCCAAAGTTCCAAATCACATCAGGGCTTCCCTTTGGAATGGGCCAGGTGCTCAAGAAATTCCACACACTCTCTAAAACATCATATACGCTCATGGCTAGTAACAATCGATGATAAGGGACTCCCCGTTTGGTCTTTTCGGTTGCCACTTCCACAATGATCCAAATACTCCCAAACAAAGAGAACACGCTGGAAACTTTTGGTACCACCGCCAGCGCGACTTCCTGTTGGTATGAGAGAGGCATTGGAAGTCCTGTGCTTGTTCTTTTATTGTGCTTGTTCTTGTTGCTTGTTGCTTGTTTTTCTTATTGTTGTTGTTGCTGTTCTATATTACCGTATGCGGGCGAACGATGAAGCCTATTACAGTATGACTGATATCAAATAAGCTTCAATATTGACAGGTACAGTAGAAGTGATGAGAAGTGAGAAGTCACGGACGATGGGACATATGCTGAAGTCACTTTATCAACGGTATTTTCAAACTGTCCTAACAACAAAATACCCAACAGAAGGTCCCCATTAAATCTATGCGAGCCGTCTGTTTCTCCAAATAACGTAATAATTTGCTCAAAATCGGAACACATTCATTTACAAAATATTACAGTACAGAATGAGTTTCTTTCGCATTCTTTCATGTTTGTTCGCACATCCGATATATACCGGTATGTACAGTATTATTCATTGAAGATCAACGCAGTGTCAACAATTTCAAATTACAGGATATACAACAACGAACGCTGCGTTCACTTTCAAGAGTTGCAACCGAAAAGCTTTCCAAAATGTCTTGCTAGCACCCCAGCCAAATCGTCGACGACACAAGCAACACCGAAAACAGAAGCACAGAAGACGACAAGAAGCTTGACGAAAAGAAGATGGAAGCATGAACACGACGGTACATACCCAGGACAAAGTGATTGATTCAATATAAGTGAACAAGACTGATCTAACAGGCTATGGAAGAGCCAAAAAATAAATCATTTTGCCAGAAAGTGAGCAGAAAACAGGAAATCGCAGAAAGAAAGGAAGGCAAGAGAACAGCTAGAACGACAACAAGACAAACCAAGAGATTGCTCACCAAAACGAACTGGAAGCGCATTTCACATTCCTTGCAGCACAAAACTAGAGCAGATGTGAAACGGGACCATACTGCCGAGCTGGACAATATTCCAGAATATCCAGAAGATTCAATTCCTTTTAGTTTGACAAATGACACCGGTTTTGTTTTGTGATGAATACCTTTTGGATATCATTTGGGGCTGTGGTTACTGTAGTCGACAATTATTCTACTAGAAGTCTATTTTCTTCAGTTTGGTTCCATTCGTTATTCTTGTATTGACTGGTCTCTTATTACATTTATGGACAACCGTAATAATCATATAAAATAGCTCCATGGAACACGAACATGACTAAGTCTGTATTTCACAATAACGTGCCTCTCTATTCAATCTGCTGTTGAACCCCAAGTCCTCGTTCCAATGAACCCGAAAGACACTGGGGCTTCTGTTCATGTTTACACATCTTTCTTTCTTTCTATACCTGGCTGGTAGATATGTTCCATCCATCCTGCTCCGCTTGCATCACCAAAATTCTCATTCAAAACCCACCCTTTCAAAAGATTGACTCCACCCTGCGCAGCCATATGCTGTTGTACAACAACTAAGCAGTCACGATGATGTAATCGGAAAACTTGAGCACACCCCCTGTACTCTCTGGAAGTTTCCGCAACTCATCATTGGTCGGATCTACATCATCCTTCAAGTATCGCAGTTGCAGAGTGATGGAGTCAGCACTCACTGACTCGGCGCCTGGAACTCCTGCGACGGACCCGGATGGCCTGGAATCGATCAAGGTGGGATTGATGATCACAGTGGTACATGCCATGTCATCATCATCTTTGGTCATTCGCATGAATCGAGCAGGAATGCCATTGGCAAACTTGACGTGATCGGCACCGACCAAACCAAGCATCAAGCCTCCTGGGTTGTCGGCACACCAGGTCGATGCTGCGGAAGCCATGCCTTCGTCCCACAAGATCCGACCGGACAAGAATCTGGAAAAGGTCATTTCGTCATCCAGCTTTTCACCATTCATAGTGTAGGAAAGAAGACCTAGTTTTTGGTGAATCTTGTAACTGGGGCTGATGACGTAGCTGGAATAGGTATTGAATTGGCGTGATTTGGCAAACTCACCAAAACCGACGCTGGAATTTGAAATGGGAAGTGTATGAGATTTTTAGCTGAGTCCAAATATACATATTATGAATGAACACAGCAAGCTTTACATGTACAGATTGAATACGTACGGATCTTTGATGTATTTGCGCAGTCGATTCAAAGGAAGCCGGGCATATCCTCCTTTCTCCACTTCGGACAAATCTTCCGAATCCACATTCAGAGCAACTAGTCGAATGTTCAAGCGCTCGGCCGCCTCAAAGATGGGTCGGTAGTTTTCAAAGTCCCACATCCATCGCTTTTCCCACTCGACACCTTGTTTCATCTCCTCCAATGAAATTTTGCCGCTAGTATAGTCGTCCAAGATGGGCTGAAACTGTCGTTGGACTTGTTCCAAGCCAATCGCCATGGGTGCTTTCACGTTTGCCTTGGTGCGTGATTGATGCAGGCGTTGCACCAGTTCTGCTTGGAATTGATGATCTTTCTGCGAGTTGTGATGCTCTCCAAGCCATACGGAACCGCCCTTGCGTGCTATGGATTGCAAGAATTTGATCGGTTCCACAGCTTGTAACTTTGGATCCATATTGACACTGTCGGGAAGGATGTTGTATGCAGAAAATGTCGGAAGTTGGTCGTTTCCTCCAGGGTTCGCAGCTTTAGCATTTCCAGGAAGCGTTGAAATGGCCAAGCCAGCAGCGCCAGATGATATCGCAGTCAAGGCATTACGTCGATCCAAAGAAGCCGGTTCCGTCAAACCATTGACCAATAATGGATTCCACAGCAAGATGAATGAGATCAGCACAATGCCGAGATTCCACTTCGCCGAGAGGACGCTCGTTGGTGTATATAACATTTCGGGCATGGTGTATTCGTATAGTATGATTATCTCATTGCAATCGACAATACTGCGTACTATAGGATTCATTCAGAACATGCAAATAAGAGATATGAGAATGATTGATTCCGTCGTGTCAGAAAAAAAATGACTCAGGATATTGGAGCTACTTTAGTGCTTGGTGATTGATTCATGATTGATTTATTCAAGCATTATTTATTCCCGAGTTATTGCTTTACCCATTTGAGTTCACTTTTGATTTCACTCTTCCTTCCCTCTCGAGTGGTATTATTCTTCATGTACGAGTATCATCGGATGATAAACTATCCAGACAAGCATAGCCACAGCCCCAATCCGTCGAGTAGCAGCTTTTTTCTGCGGCTTCGAGCTGCTCTTCTCCGTCGTCACTGCATGGGAATGTTGCCTTGTCCGCACATTCCCCTTCCCCATCCCGTTTCATGGCTCGAAACTCCTTTAGCGCTCGATCAAAGCGGCTTTCTCCTAAATATTCTATCGTCAGGTCCAAACTTTGTTTTACCACCTCCATCAGGACATAGTCACCATACTGTTTGGCATACCATTCGTCACTGGCAAGATAGGCAGCAACGGCATCCGAAGCTTTGGGCTTTTGTAGGAAGAAGCATCCCTTTCCTTTGCTGTACGAGTAGGAACCTCCGGCTTTTTTAGAAGAAATATAGAGTATTTCACTCGTTTCGAGACCAAGTAACAGCTGCAACGCCACCAAGGATTCGTCAAAGCGCTCGACGGAAATGAAATAGTCGTAATTCGCCAAGATTTCCTGGATCACTTGGTGCACATGTATGGGCTGTATCACCCTCGTTGGCGCACGTCTGTTCCAGGCGTAGAATTGTGGCAGTCTTTCGAATGCCAAATATTCAATCTGGAAGCCTCCCACTCCTTTCGAAATGACGCCGTTCTGATGATTGCTGTTCATCAAGAACTTCATCATATTTTCATCGGAAGGAGTTTGGTTTCTTCTGGAAATATGCCTGAAATAAATATGACTAATGGCTTGGGCAGCCGGATCTCGAATCGAACTAAAGAGAAACGACTTGTGGACGTCACGATCCTCAAATAGCCTCTTGGCATTTCCTTCCGCCTCAATGTGATGCTGAAATGAAGTGCAGGGATGCTGAGCTCCAAATCGCTTGGCCACATTGTGGGCTATTCGTAACACAATACCAGACAATGTGCTAGATGCCGCCTTTGGCATCTTGTTGTATAGGATCCCACTTGCGTATACACTTCGGTTGAAACTAGGTGTTCCTGTCTCATTCGAAGGATGATGTGCTTCATCGTACGTACACCACGGTGGAATTGCTGATTCTGAGCTTTTAAAGTTTGGTTGAAAGACTCTTGCCAAACCCAAATATTGGACCAATGATGTGTAGTTGATTGCTGATGGATTTGAGAAGTTGTACGATTTCATTAGCTGTAAGCGCTGTGTTCGAATCTCGTCGTTCGTTAGCTTTGTTTGGGAGTCTTGTGGAATGGAAGGAGATTGGGCTAATGATGTGCCCGTGTTGCCGTCTCTTCGAAATAGTTCCATTCTATCCGTGACAAAGAGAATGGCCAGGAGGAGTAACAACACGAAGAACAATAAAAGCCACCGTTGAGACGTTTTGGAAGAATTCAGAAGCGGTTTCTGTGATGATGAGGATGACGGAAGTGGAGTATCAGACTGTGACACATCTCGTGTGCTGATTAGACTTTTGGTTTCCTCGTCATTTTGGATTGCAGTTTCCGGCCCCTCTTCCATCGTCGTTTGATGATCATCCGAATTATAGGTAGAAAAGTTGAGCGAGACTATACTGTTGTGTGATGATTGATGATAAGGGTGCGACGATCGTGGATGATGAAATCGAACGGACAAGCGGAGCGGACTAACGGACGAAAATTGACTACGACGACTTCATTGTTTTGAACTCTTTATCATTATACTGCCTACCAGGTACCGGTACCACACGCGTATCCTAACAACAATATCTTGCCAAAGACAATGATAATAATACATACCTTTCAATCAATATCAGTTCCTACTTAGCAGGAAAGCTGTGCTGCTGTGAATTTTGTTTTGTATTCTATATATCTATATTACAGAGATGAAAATGTCAAAGGGTCCACCAACCAGTCATTGTCCGAACGAAAAGCATTCAAGCTTGTGCGGGAAGATAAAATCTAGTGTACATACAGGAAACCTTTTGATGCATCTGAAAACATTATAATCCAGAGTTGAGCCTAGGTTCCGTCGATGAGGTTGTGTGTATGGGACCTGAAGTCCCACGATGGTTCGAATCAGCATTGAGTTCGAGATTCGATTCTTCGGGGAGATTGAGACTAAATTTCGACCGTTTGCTTTGCAGACTGTCCCTGTCTGCTGCGGACGACCTCAAGTTTCGTGCATCATTGCCGCCCATGAAAGAGAAACGAAGAATGAATAACAGGATTGTTATTCTGCTGAACTCGGGATGCCGTTTTCGCAATTGAATGTATCGCGGCCGTTGGTACACGATATAGTTGAGGAACCCTTGGAACGGATCAAAGAAGGCATGCAATGCTAGAAGGGGAAATATCGATTCGCCATCTGTGATCGCTTGTACGATTCGGTTGCTTGTGGACCAAACATGCGTGCAGTAGAATGCACCGAGATAAAAGCAAGCCTGATGGAATACTGCCACCGTGTGTGGCATCTCCTGAGCAAAACGTTCCCGTTTTGTTTTCCAAGCCTGCACCTTCTTCCTTATAGTACTCTGTCTCTTGACTTTTGGTTTATTCTCTCTATTTTCTTCCCCATCTGCCACATTGACAGATTTCATGATGCTAGAACTTGAACTCGCATCATCGTCCTCGTCCTCGTCCGCAGCATCCATAGACAGCGCCCATGCCCCGGTTGGGTATCCGGCACTTTCGTCCATGCTGGATTTTAAAGTCTGGGGTGTGGAATCGTCAACTTTCTCGGTTGACAAAACTTTCAAATCTTTAGATATACTCCTGCTGCTTCTTGCTGATTCTTCAAATTCTGCAGATTGTTCTTCCACCACTTCCAGCGGTCCCCCAACTTTCAGATCTATCACAATATGCTCACTCTCGATCTGACCCTCCAGAGATGATTCTCCTGGGGTAGTTGTAGAATGGTTATTTTCTCCATTGTCGTCACCGTCGCCGTCATTGTCTTGGTCTTCGCTGTTGTCGTCGTCGCCATCAAAATCGCCCAGATCGGAAGTATCAATGTCTGTCGTGCTACTCCTGCCTTTGAAACCCATAGAAGTCGAAATTATGGAGAGTCTCAACTGCATGTCATCACTCAGTGATTTCAGCGCTCCGAAAATACTGGCACGGTTAGGGAACCGATAACGCAATGTTGCCTTATCTCGTTGATAAACATATCGATATACCATGTATGTGGCAAACGCTGCAGAAATGAATCAATCACAGACCAAATTAGATAAATATCCAATCAGCATACAATTCATGACAACACCTTTGCCACCACCAAAGCGACTTACTTGCAAAGAAAATGCTGATCCATAATGGAATAAAGTAAAACCCAAAGCGATAGATCCATACATTGTCACCCCGTATGCAAGGATTAGGATTCCCCTCTTCGGCAGTCCCATGAGTCCAAGAGTCTTTGCAATCTGTTGGCAGAGGTGCAATCCAACACCATAGGTTGGCGTTGTTAATCAAACCCGCAGAAGCAGAATACAGAGCAGTTCCGAATGCCCAAACAAAGCAAAATGTGTGCATAGCTGGCTCCACAAACCCTCGCAACCTGGTGTCCGAGTAGTTGTAGTTGATCACCAATACATAATACCAACTCAGCATTGCGTTGTACAAAGGAACTGCCGAGCTGAGTGTCAAAAAGAAGCCTTGTGCAGTGCAAGTTCCCGTATTTCCTACTGCCCAAATAACTCCAGGACTCCCTTCCACAATCGGCCATGTACTCCCAAAATTCCATACACTCTCTAAAACATCATATACGCTCATGGCAAGCAACAAGCGATGATAAGGAACCCTTCGTTTTCGCCGGTCAGAAGCCACTTCAATGATAATCCACCCACTTCCAAACAGTGAAAACAGGCTGGAAATTTTGGGCAGAATCGCCAACCAAACTCGCTGCTGGCGTGTAAGGGTCATGTTGCTTGTATTCTGAAGTGTGTAGCGAGGCGTTTGGAAGGCTTGATTTAGGCTCTCTAGCAATATGAATGAGACGAATGAATGACTTGATTAAAAAAAGATATTGGGCTACTATGTATTGGTGAACCAGTGATACCTGGTTGGTCAGGGCGTCTCTGTTTTGAGCCTACCGTTTCATACTGTATGACGAGAAAAGAGCGAAAAAAGTGCCGTTCAAATCGCACACTTTTACGAGGAGGGACATCCAGAATTTCGAAATTATCAATTAAGGTACTCGTGTAGGGAGAACATCCTTTGATTGTCGACAGTTGAAGTTCTTCGTGGCACGCGAAGTTCTTGGATCATTTTGTATGCGATCCTTTCTTTCACGAATAGTAACAACCAGGACGCAGACCTTGCGCAGACCGCACGTTGCGATGCGCTGCGCGCTCGCTCGCGCAAATGGGTTGACGATGCAGTGAAAATCACGAGAATGGAAGCACACTATACACTATGCCAAAGATGCATGTTTGCTCGGTGCTTTCGCTACTTTCCATAATGTTCCCAATCAGAAGTTGACACTTCCCGGAAGGGAAATTTGTTGTATAGCGTTGAAATTGATGCAAGTGACGCGAAGGATGCAGGTTTCAATACTTCGTGTGTGCTTATGCTTTCCCTTGGTGTTGCGTTCTGAAAAGTGTCTATCTGCAAGCAGGCCACTGTGGTTGTTCGCCAACGGATGGATCGTGGGGACGTACCGGTACTGACGTTCAAGGTAGTAAAGGATGTGGTACTGTAGCAGCCCTTAATATTGAGGAAGGAAGGAGGAATGAATCATCAAAGAAATCATTACGAGAAATCATTACGAGGGAGGGTTCATGGACCTCCGCCAAAACGGTTTCTTTGCACATCATCGTGGAACGACACGATTTGTTGAGAATAAGTTCGAGAAGAAAACCGTCTCGCGCGCATGTGCACTGTTTGGAGAGTCCAACCAACGCGCAGCCATCAAGATGTACCGGTATGAACATACCGGTACCGGTACACGGCAGGTAATGCTTGTGCCTGGAGTATGACGCACGGACCCGATATGTACAGTGTTATGGAGTTCAGAAAAATGCACGAGACACCAAGCCTCCGCTAGCATTATCAATATGCTTTTTTGCAAGCAGGAGATGCTAAGCTGAAGAGACAACGGGCAACGACTGTGTTAAAGGGATTTGGAAAATATGGCACTGGAAGCGTAGTCCTTTGTCGACTTTATGCAATCGTTGGAACCGCTGATGATAATCATCGCATGCTGACAAGGAAGTCGCCATCGTCACCGCTTCCAAGTTCTGGACCATGTGATTTATTTTGGACGACTTGGAAATGAAACCGCCATATTGTTGGAGTACTGCCAATCGAAATGATACTTATGCCTTGGTGACGAGCGAATGCTTTTGAGCAATCTGTTGTGCTTCCTCTTGTTCCATTACCTTGACACCCAAAACCGCCCTCTTTGCCCTTTTGCCAGCATCCCTCAACGATGCATAGGCTTGGATAGCGATGCCCTCTTTGGCAGTATTGAATCAATTCTGCCTGACGCTTTTATGACTGAACTTCGACTGGGTTTGCCTTTGCAGTAGTGCTTCAACGATTCTAAATGGACAAGAATGGAACAGTTGGAAACTCCGATGATACGGCGCTGCAATAGCCTTCCAAGTACAAGTCCTCCATTACTCGCCACGCTCAGTACCGTACCTAACTCTGGCACGTTGATATCGGATTCAGAGGCCCTGACGTCGGCAGGATTGGGACATCTTGGATCCTGGCCAGTGGATCAAGTACAAATTGGCAAAGCCCAATTGAAAACGCGTCGACGACTGCGGCTCCAATTGAATGTACCTGCTACATCAAGAATCAACACGTTATGTTCCAATGGAGAACTCGGAAGTGCGACAAAGGCCCAGTACCTATGCTATACGGATACGGGGGGCCGGTCGGGGTTTCTGAGAACATAATGATGCCATTCCTTTATTGGTGGATGGGGACATGATGAAGAACGGGTTTCTAAAATGGTGGCCTAGTCGAAGAACAGAAGAAAGGTAAAGGAGGGTATGCAAGTTTTGCTGGCTCATTTAAATAGATATGACCACCACTCCTGGATGTCCCAAGGATGGCTCCATCAGTCACTTGTGTGCTGCCAGTGATGGCGATGGTTGCGCCGCTTATGCTCCTGACGGTCTCACTCCTCTAACCGGAAAGGGAAGCTCTACTGATTGTTTGAGTACCACCTTTGATGGAAAGTGCGAACCCGAAACTCAAGGAAGTCCAACCCGTATTGAAATGTGTCAAACTGCCGAGCCTGGACAAAAAACCGTCTACTGGGCTCTCAAGGACTCTGATGTTCAAGACATCGGATACTATGACTACTCTGCAAGCGCTAACTACACCTATGCCGCTGATTATGGTACCGATTGTTACTCTCCCAAGATTTCCTGCTTTGGAAACTCTACCTTGTCCTGTGCTGACCCAAAGAACGACATGCTCTTGTCTTCTCGTGTCTGGTCTTATGAGATCCCTGCCAATGATGGTACCTCATGTGACTTGTGCGACAATGGTGGAACTGTACCGACAATGGTGGAACTGTACCAGCTGTGGAACCACCTAGTTCTTCTGAACCAGCCGCTTCTCCAACCAGTCCTACTGAACCTGTCGCAACTACCAACCCCGAGTTGTTTTCCTCGTTGAAAATATTAACCTTTTGTAAGACGATGGCGATAGCAACGACTACAGCCATGGTGCGAAGCCAACAATGCGACCATGAAGAACAAAATCCATGATATGATAGGCACCAATACCACGTTCACCATTAACCGTGACGACGGAAGAGCAAATCGGTTTGGAACACACGTTGCCGTTGAGCCGAAACCGTGGGGAAAAAACTATGCTCACAACTTTCGATTCAGTTTGAAACGGTTCTCGACAATAGACTTTCTACTGAGCTTGGTACATTTTACCAAAGTCGAGACGTTTCTTGCTTCAGCAAAGCAACTTCATTTCACAACAGAATCTACTCATATTTTTGACATTCGATCAATTGCATCGACTCAGTCCTTTCAAAGAACAACAACAACAACAGCAACAAAAACACTTTCCACCATGTTGTCTCTTCGATCTATCATCATGATCTTTCTTCTTTTGGCCATGCAGCCAATGGCCATGCCTTCCTTGATGAGTGGAAACTACACTCGTCCATCCATTCAAGTCTACAGTTTGGGCAACGAAAACATTGTTTCCACTGTTGACTTTGTTGGAACCACCGTGGAAATGGAATCCACTGGTGTTCCTTCTTTCTCCCTTCCGGAGTTTATCATGTCTATTGACTACGAATCGGTCAAGGCTTTCGCACAAGATTTCAGCAAGAAGTACGAAGCCTCCGCCGAAGCATTCACTGATGCCCTGTCTGCCATCGTCGAGTTCTTCAGTATGGAATACAACGCATACAAGCAATCGATCAACTACGAATCGATCAAGGCTTTCGCGCAATACTTCAACGAGAAGTACGAAGCCTTCACCCAAGCATTCACTGATGCCATGTCTGCCATCTTCGAGTACGAAGCATTCCACCAATCCATTGACTACAAGTCCGTCATGTCTTTGGCAGAACTCTTAAATGAGCAGTATGAAGCATACACCCAAGAAGTGTCTACTGCCATGTTTTCCAAGATCGAACACTTCATCCAGAAGCTCGAAGCATACAACCAAGAGTTCCAAGTCGAGTACCAACGAGTCTACAAGAAGCTAGAATACGTTGCCACTGACCTGCTTGCTGCAGCTCCAGCTTGGCCAAGCTTTGACCATGAATTCCTTGTCAGAGATGTTTTCGATGGAGTGCAATCCTACACCACGAAGAAACCGTTCGTCCCAGCACCAGTCCCAACTTGCTATCCCTTGAGGACGCTCAATCGATTGCAATGGAGATATTGGACTCGACCACTTTTGGTGCCATTGTCATATTGCCCTCCTCGTCGCTGCTGTGACTATCATTTATGCCAGCGGTATCATCGATCGAGGGATGTTGTCCATGGAAGAATTATCAATTGTCTTGGAGACTCCCCCTTTGTCCATGACTGATTTGAGAAAGAAAATGACACCGTCGTACATACTCAGATCTGCGGCTGCTTCTGCTAGGTATCAAGCCAGTTGCGACAAGTCTAAGGACCCTTCCATCGTGGACCTCTGCAACCTATTCGCCAACATTTCCTTCCTGAAGGATACTACGGATCCTTCGAAAAATGAGATCTTTAAAAAAAGAGCGACTCATATGTTCATCTACCTCTACCGTTTGACCCTCCTGCAACATCAAGCCTACAGGGGTACTGTTGCACAAAAACATTGTAGTAGGCGGTCGCGTAAGTTAAGGAGGACATACAAATAAAATCATCGGTGAAAATGAGAGGAAGATAGGATGGATGGGTCAGTGCTCGAAGTACTAGTCATGACAACACTCAAAAGTCGTGTGACCTTCAATAATACAAACTTTGAATGGGAACAATAAGTTCGAAGATGAACTAGAAAATAAAAAAATAATAATAGCAATGGATTCAGAAAAAAGATCACCCAATCCTATTTATATATTTTAATACTAGTAGTATATGAAGATAGGACTAAGCTATTTCATTTCACTACTGTATGTTTGCGAAACTTTGCAATGCCTGAGATGATGGCTTTTGATCAGCAGCAGATCTCATGTCAATTCGTATTCCGAAAGTCTTAATATATATACAAGCGGAAGGTACTGCAGCAATTGACTCCGTTTGGTGCCATGACTGGACCCATGATGGCACCCATCTGGGTCATAACATTCGATAAAACTGGAATCTGTATTGTTGCCGCAACGTTTTCCTTGGTTTCCAACTGGATCTGTCAGCCTGATCAGCTTCCTTGATAGCCTGCCTGACTTGCAAAGCATCACTGGCAGTATGGGTCGCTTCAGTGCTCTGAGGTCGTTAGCATGTGGACTCTCGGTAACAAACTTTGCGTAGTGCTATTTGTCGAGAGATCGCTATATTTGCTCCTTTCCAAATGAGAAGAGGGCTTTCTTGATTTTCAGGACATATTTTTGCTGTAGGTCGAAAAATTTGCGTGGCTTCCTTTATTCACCAAAGGATTTAGAACCAAAGGATTTGGAACCTCTTCTACTTGCGTCGTCCATGAAGGAAAACCGCAACGATTCGACCATGACTCCCCACCAGCTCATCTCTGGATGCTTTTTCCTCAATTGCTGGATTCGTGGTCGTTGATAGACCAAATAGTTCAGAAAACCCTGCAATGGATCAAAGAAAGAATGGCAAGCAATCAAGGGGAAGACAGTTCCACCTCCCATGATTGTTTGGACAATACGATTGCTCGTTGACCAAACATGCGTACAGTAGAAAGCTCCAAGGTAGTAGCAGGCTTGCTTGAAGACTTCATAAGTTCGAGGCATATCTTCGGCATACTGCACCCGGCGATTCTTCCATTCGTCCACTTTCGCTCGAATGGTATTCTTCCTGGTCTCTGATTTGGTAGAATTTGTCAGGCGGGGATCCTCGTCCTCGTCCTCATCACCGCTATTGGAGTCATTCAAATCGCCGAATGCATAACTTTCTTCCCGCTTTTCTTCTTCTTCGTCATTGGGGCCATAGTCACCTCGGTTCGACGCCACCAAAACATCAATTTCCCGAAACACCTTCTCTTCATCAATCGAGTCTAACGTTGATTTGCTATCCACCGATTTGTCATCGTGCTCGCATTTTTGCGTATCTTTCTTGTCCTTCCCATCATTCAGGTCCTCAAGATACTCATCATCATCTTCACTATCGTCCGGATAGACATCCCTTACACTTCCTGACAAATCGATTCTCTTGCCAATGGAGGATGACGATTGAGATTGATTTCCACCCGAGTCGACGCTGGGTGTTTTGGATTTGTCAGAGCTTCGAAGGGTTGATGAGGCTTCGTGTATCTTGGACTTTCTGCTTGTCTCTCCGTTATTCGACCACCAGGACGTGTGTCGACCTGCGGTCTCAGGACGACGGTAAGCCAAGGTTCGCTTATCCGTGTTGTAGACATATCTATAGACCCAAAGAGTACAAGCGGCTAAAAAGAGGAAATCAATAGGTAAGATTTTCGTTTGCTGCAACCGATTGGAACTTTAGCGTCATCATCATTCGTCATCGCATCAAAGAACTTACTCGCAAAGAAAATGCAAGACCAAAGAGGAATAAAGTAAAAGCCGAACCGATATATCCAGACATTATCACCACGAATGCATGGGTTGTCATTCCCTTCTTCGACAGTACCATATGTGATCGTATCCTTGCAATCCAAGGGCAATGGTGCAATCCAGCACCATAGATTCGCATTGTTAAACAGACCAGTTGCAGCAGAATAACTGGCTGTTCCAAACGACCAGAAAAAGGCGATCAAGTGCATGATTGGTTCCACTCGCCTTCTCAGCTGTGTGTTGGTGTATCGATAGTTGATAACCAGAATATAATATATGCTAAGCATAGCGTTGTAGATGGGTACCGCCACACTCAACGTGAGAAAGAATCCTTGCGCTTCACAGGTGGATACATTCCCCATTGCCCAAATGATATCAGGACTGCCTTCTACAATGGGCCAAGTGCTTCCGAAATTCCAAAAGCTTTCTAGAGTGTCATATATGCTCATCGCCAATAGTAATCGGTGATAGGGATTCTGAATCTTCCTTCCCTCGGTTGTTACTTCAATGATAATCCAAAGGCTACCGAAAAGCGAGAAAACGCTGGAAATTTTGGGAAGAATGGCCAACCAGACTCGCTGCTGTCGTGAAAGGGCCATACTACTTAATTTTTGAAGTGTCTGATAACTTTTTCGCGTGTCGAGGCGTTTGGAAGGCTTGTATTGAACTCTTGTTGATGAAGGAGATGAAGGACTTTATGTGGTAATGGTACTTCGGTACGTACACGTACCTTTGCCGGTGGTGTCTGGCGCAACGAAAAAGTGCCGCTCAAATAGCATATTGACGATGAGGGACATCCAGAATTTCTCCATTAAAAGTTCCCGTAAATGGAGAACAACTAATTGATACCCTTTTCAAGTATTTGCTATGATTTGGTGTTCTTTTGAACTCATCATTCGTTCGAATTCCTTCTTGATGGTGCAAGGTATGATCTGAGCACTTCGGAGGGAGCACAAACAAAAAATTCCGATCGATTTTCGGAAGAAGCTGTACTGGTACTTGAAGAACACCATTACCACATTCTTTACAACGGCGGATCATTCGGAACTGCTACCTGGTACCAGGTACAGACCGGCCAAAACAACAGATTCATTCTTTTCATTGCCACTCATCAAAGCCATACCACTGTAACGGGTACCAGGTAGGTATACCGGTATACGGTAAGACAAAAGTAAAACTATAACTTGGACATTATCCCGACATGGTGTTACTGTACAAAGATATGCTTCGCACGAAGTAGGAATACTTTGCTCTTGGTCCAGCTGCAACGTAGCAAATAGTCATCACGATGACAAACTGGACTCTAAAAAAGAAGGCTGACTCAAAAGCAGCAAAGATCCCATCATATGTATTGTTGCCGCAACTTTGTCCTTGGTTTGCTATTGGTAGCTTACCGGTACATGAATCTTCAAAGTTTTATCGGCCGCGTAGTTTCGCAAGTTGCTTCTTCAGTGTTCCGTAGAGTCGTCAGGTGAAACTTGGGTCACAATCATCTAGGTACTTTCATTGTTCGAAAGGTCGCCAGATTTACTCCTTTCCAAATGAGAAGAGGATCCTCCTCTTGAACTTCTGGACACATTTTTGCTGCTGCGAAAGGAGTTACGAAAGGAGAAATTGCGCGAATTCTTCGAGTCACCAAAGGATTTAGAACTTCTCCCATTTGCGCCATCCATGAAAGAAAACCGCAACGACTTGACCATGACTCCCCACCAGCTCATCTCGGGATGCTTCTTCCTCAATTGCAGGATTCGTGGTCGTTGATAGACCAAATAGTTCAGAAATCCTTGGAATGGATCAAAGAAGGAATGGCAAGCGATCAAGGGGAAGACAGTTCCACCTCCCATGATTGTTTGGACAATACGATTGCTCGTTGACCAAACATGCGTACAGTAGAAAGCTCCAAGGTAGTAGCAGGCTTGCTTGAAGACTTCGTAAGTTCGAGGCATATCTTCGGCATACTGCACCCGGCGATTCTTCCATTCGTCCACTTTCGCTCGAATGGTATTCTTCCTAGTCTCTGATTCAGTAGAATTTGTCAGGTGGGGATCTTCGTCCTCGTCATCGCCACTATTGGCATCATTCAAATCGCCGAATTCATAACTTTCTTCCCGCTTTTCTTCTTCTTCGTCGTCGGGGCCGAAGTCACCTCGCATTTCTCGGTTTGACGCCACCAGAACATCAATTTTCCGAAACACCTCTTCTTCATCAATCGAGTCTCCCGTCGATTTGCTATCCACCGATTTGTTATCGTCGTTTTTTAGTGAATTCTTCTTGCTGTCTCCGTCAGTTAGGTCCTCAAGATACTCATCGTCACCACTATCTTCAACACCGTCCGGGTAGACATCCCTTACACTTCCAGTCAAATCGACGATCTTGCCGATGGAGGATGAGGAATGAGATTGATTTCCACCCGAGTCGACACTAGGTGCCTGTGATTTTTCAGAGGCTTGAAGTGTTAGTGACGCTTCTTCCTGTTCTTGCTTTGGCGCTTCTTTTGTCATGGAGTTGTCATCGCCCGACTTGACTGGCGGAGGGGTATTGGGGGTGGCGTCATTATCCGACTTGACTGGAGTTGAATTCGTGGTCTGGTGATGGGTGCTCGTATGGGTGCTTTCAGTTGCACCAGATCGAGTGACTACGTTTGGCACGTGTACCTTGGATTTTCTGGATAATCCTCCGTTATGTGACCACCATGTCGTTTGTCGACCTGCGGTCTCGGGACGACGGTACGCCAAAGTTTGCTTATCCGTGTTATAGACATATCTATAGACCCAAAGAGTACAAGCGGCTAAAAAGAGGAAATCAATAGGTAAGATTTTCGTTTGCTGCAACCGATTGGAACTTTAGCGTCATCATCATTCGTCATCGCATCAAAGAACTTACTCGCAAAGAAAATGCAAGACCAAAGAGGAATAAAGTAAAAGCCGAACCGATATATCCAGACATTATCACCACGAATGCATGGGTTGTCATTCCCTTCTTCGACAGTACCATATGTGATCGTATCCTTGCAATCCAAGGGCAATGGTGCAATCCAGCACCATAGATTCGCATTGTTAAACAGACCAGTTGCAGCAGAATAACTGGCTGTTCCAAACGACCAGAAAAAGGCGATCAAGTGCATGATTGGTTCCACTCGCCTTCTCAGCTGTGTGTTGGTGTATCGATAGTTGATAACCAGAATATAATATATGCTAAGCATAGCGTTGTAGATGGGTACCGCCACACTCAACGTGAGAAAGAATCCTTGCGCTTCACAGGTGGATACATTCCCCATTGCCCAAATGATATCAGGACTGCCTTCTACAATGGGCCAAGTGCTTCCGAAATTCCAAAAGCTTTCTAGAGTGTCATATATGCTCATCGCCAATAGTAATCGGTGATAGGGATTCTGAATCTTCCTTCCCTCGGTTGTTACTTCAATGATAATCCAAAGGCTACCGAAAAGCGAGAAAACGCTGGAAATTTTGGGAAGAATGGCCAAAACCATTCGTTGCTCTCGAGTCCACGCCATCCTAAACTTGTTTGATGAATTGTAGTAAAGCTGTCTTCAGTGCAGTGAAACGCCTTATTTTAAAAACGTCAAGTCTTAAAATGTTCAGGTTTGCAGAGTTAGTGAAGGCTGAATAAGAGCTGAGAGCTGAGAGTGGATGCTATCCTCTTGTCTGGAGAATGGGTGTGTTTATGCTCTAGGAAGAATGAATCACTCCTCCCTGCTGTCGTTGCGCAGCCGCAATCAACTCTCGTACACTCTGTCCGTGGACCGGTACACGTGTACATTGCCATACAGTCTTTTAATTATCGATGAGCGATGAGCCCGAAAATTCTAATGGAGCACTTCTGCAGGTAGAAGAAGTTATTTCTGCGAATGTCGCTTGAAGGAGTATTTTGTCCAAGCATATTAAGTATTTGATGGCGAAAAATAGTGAGTTTGGTGGCGAAAAACAGAGCGAGACGCCTGACAGCTTCGCCCGCGAAGCAAACGGAGGAAGGAAGAATCTGGGACTGGCACCCAAAACTGCCACAGAGGCACCAGGAAAGGAGTACACATGCAAGCTTCCTTGTTCTCCTACCGTTCCGTTGAGAGGTAGAAAGTGAAGAATTAACACCCCAACCACATAGAAGTGAGACCCAAAATGCAGCTTTGAAAACTATCGTAGTGTCTACTTGCAAGAAAATAACAGCACAACAACAAGAATGCAAGATAAGGTGCGCAGTTTGTTTTCCTAAAAGTGTTTCATTGCGCAGTTTGTTTTCCTAAAAGTGTTTCATGTTTTTAAAATTATGTGGGTTTTGTAGTTTAAAATGCGGAGGTGTTGGTTTCAAAATTTGTTGTTCCAAATCACCGTCAAAAGTGGGGTGTCTCTATGTGAAAAAGTAAGTTTTGCAAAATAGACGGTGCTGAATCGTTGTGGTGGTGGTGGTGGTTGCTTTCGTTCTGCTTTCAAGCAGCTGCTGCTGTACAAGCTTCGTGGCAGGAGAGACTTGCATTGGTGAAGAATCCTTTCACGTAGAGCTTGGAGGTGTCGTAACATTTGCGCTCGGTCAGAAGCATAAGTACTGACATGAGTTTTCCAAAACATTGCTTGGCAAGGATGAGGGAACCCATTCGTTCATGGATCACTCCAATGTTGTTCAGAATTGCCATGATGAAGTGAAAGTTGGAGTTGAAGTAGCCTCCTCGTTCTTGCATTTTGAATGCAAGTCCGTAGATCTTGAGTGCCTTGGCGTACAACGTGTGTTGTTGTTCGGCATTTTTGGTGATGGCTTCTGCTCGCAACTGATGGGCAAGGCCCAAATTGAAGAGGAAGATCGAGGACATGAGCCTATCCCGATCCTTATCAAAAGCAACAGATGAAGGCATTCGGATTCCAGTTCGGTACACGAAACGGTTTGCCTGATCGTCGTCGGAGTGCTCTCCAGAATCGGTACTACTAGCTTCATCCTCGTCATCGTCGGCTTTGCAGGGTTGACTGATAGCCATGCATTGATCCAAGCTTAGGGTTGTAGGACGAAGGTTATCTTCTGAGTTTTCGTTGGGATTATTATGATCGCACACAAAATTGCGAAATCCTTCCACGAGGTGCGACAAACCACAGATGGCAGCATCCATGTTGCCTGAAAGTGAACAAAAAGAAGAAGATTGGTTCGAAGCAAAACAGTGAGTCTAGTGTGCAAGAAAGTATGACTGCAACATTGTATCTGTCTCTCTTTCTTCTTACCTGTATCAATCAAACTGACGGCATCGTTGTTTCTATCGGCTGCAAGGGAAGGTATCATGATTATTATGGTGAAGATACTGTTGGTGGTTTCTGTTTTGTGTTCTCTGTTGCAAATTTGGTGGGAAAGATTCGTCTCCCTTTTTCCACTCAGATTTTGGAAGCAGACGGCGGAACTTCCCGAAGGCGAAGGTGAGCGAATGTGAAGATGCGAAGTTAGTGTGACGTAATTTCCGTCTATCTTGCAAAGAGGTTCGGTTGAAGACCGAAATGTCAAACCATTCATTTATGTGTACATGAATAAACATTTAGGAAAGCGATTTCTTGAAAAAAAGCCACTATTGATCAATGACCTCGGATTTTTCGCGATAAGACATTCGCATGTTGAAGCAATAAGTAATGGCTCATGAGTAGAAAAGCGAACGCAGCGATGAGATCACAAATTCCAACATCTAACGGGAAGTTCCGAATTCGTGCCGATTCTCCTTCTGCTCCCAAGCAGCAGTTCGGGGGGTGTTCACACACAACGCAACGATGACGACTGGGTCACTCAGCGCCCGGAACAGATCCCATTGTGACTTTTTTCGTTTCGCTCGTTGGGGCATAGTTGGCTAAGCTTTGTAGAGATACTGTAGTTGGGATTTTTCTAATCGATCAAGAAACAAGAGATCCCGGGACTTATTGTTCCCAGACTGCAATACCCTCGTTCCTTCTCAAAGAAGATACTGTATGAAGCTTTGAAGAACTGCTTTATTGCTGGCTGACCTCTGCCAGGTACTTACTACCAGGAGGTCCCATTGTATATAATAAGTGGCTAGTCACCTGCTGGGTTCAGTCTCGAAATAATAACCTCCAAGAACGATGATGATGGAGCTTTGAGGGAAGAACTACACAGTTGCTGCTTGCCTCTACTACTACCAGGTCCCGTTCTACGATAACTACAGTAAGTGGCTAGAAATAGTAGCAATCTGGTTGAAAAGCAATCATGATTCTACCTGCTACTCGTACTCCTCCTGCTGCTTGTACTAGTAGTAGCTGAAGAAGGTAAAAAACAGCATCATGATTGTAGCTGCCTGTAATACTACTAGCAGGCTAGTAGTACTAGTAGCTAGCTGAAGTTACACTTCGTCTTTTCTAGCTGCGGCAAATCAAAAGAACATTCCAGAGACGATACTACAGCAGTACTACAGAGCAGTTTGATAGCAGCAGCCATCTTCGTGCGCGTCGAGCTACTATCCCAGCTCCATCGGCTGTGACAAGCTACCACCGTTACGGTACCGGTAGCATTCATCACAAGCAAAAACCTGGAACAGTTCCATAATGTACGTACTGGAACTGTCATACTGCAAACTTCCGGAACTTTTGCTACCACCTCCTGCAGTACAGCGTAGTGATACTGTGGTGCTGTAGGATTTTTAGAGTCCTCCTCCAAAGTGTGTTTTTGGCCGCCGTCCAAACGTTGCGTATCATTTGGAAATACAGTAGTCGCATGAGTCGAGAAACAATGACTTTCATTGTGACATAGTAGCGACATTCATGCTCGGTTTCCGGCGCCGGACAAGAGAATTTTTGGCCACGGCACGTGCTTCCCATAAGATCCATCTGTTAGTCGTATCAAATAGACAACTTTAGTGGAGTGGGAGGTGCACGATCCGGAAGTGTTGTGTGAGTGTTAGGAAAAGGAAAGCACGCTTTACTGCAGCATCCAGCACTTGACCGTAGAGACCTCGACAGCTTTGTCTGTATTCAAGCAAGCAAACAAGCAAGCAAGCATAAGCAGACTACATTCATTCACAGTCGCACAAAACATCATCGAAAATGGCACATGGACATCATAAAAAGAGAAAGAGTGGACGAAAGAGCGGCGGAGGCACCCGCAGATCCTCTTCGTCTCACGCACATGAACTAGAAGATGATTACAGCGATTATGAAGACGACGAACGAGTGGAAGGTCGAAGAAGTAGTAGTCGACGCAAAAGCTCTCGTAAATCTCAATCTCGTAGCAGCCGTCCTGTAGTGGAAGAAACGCATTCTCCATCGCAAAGCCGGCGTTCTGGCAGTCGAAGAACCTCATCCGCCAAGGATTTTCCAGAAGAAGTAGTAGATGACAGACGATCGCACATGCTGAATCAACGTTCGAGCAAGAGGCATCAAAGTTCGAGAGACTTGAAGGAATCCAAACAGAAGCAAAAGAAAAAGTCTGCTTCTTCCCAATCCGCACGCCACATCTATGGCTCCAAGGATACACATGTTCAAGTAGCCGAACGGGTGGACCCTCTCACCAAGATCGATATGGTTAGCAAGTTGGTCGAAAACATGGGAGAGGATGATCTCGAGGTCGTCAGCAAGTTGCTGAACAACTCGGACGGAAAGGGGAAGGGAAAAGGAAAGAAGACAAAGAAGAGAGATATGGAAGATGATGACAGCGATGAGGAGACCTCGTACTTTACTAAACTGTCTTCCAAAAAGAAGTATGCTTTGATTGCATGTGCCACATTCACGGTGACTGTCGTCGTTGCGGTTTGTGTGGTCGTTTTTGGATTTGCTCAAGGAGCCATTAATACAGCAAACGGATCAAGATCGAACTATCCAGTGTTGGACATCATCAAGTATTCTCCTCTATTGACAGGAAATATTACCATTGGTACTTTGCCAGGCGGACCGGCCGAAGAATTCTATCTCAATATCAACTTTGTCAACTTTTCCATTTTTGATGAAGAAGATTTGGTGCTCTACATTACACGGGGATTCAACGACACATTGATTGAAACAAGGCAGCTGCAAACGCACTTTCGGTTTGAAAAAATTGCACTGCTAAAAATGCCCATCAAGCTTCCACTTGATTTCTTTCCAGGAGAGTTTGAAGGCATCGTTTTGTCGGATGAAAACGAAGCTACACTCAGGCGAATTGAGCTGGTGCAGTCGCCACTGGAAACCATCGACGACGAACGTGATGCCATGCAACCTTCGGGACAGCCGACTTCTTCCATGGCTCCAACAAACCGGCCCAGTTTGAATCCTACCGAACGTCCTTCGATCTCGCCCACCCGCAATCCGACACTCCGACCATCTCATGTACCTTCGATGGTTCCGTCCATTTCACCTTCGACATCACCACCTTCCCAAACACCAACGGACTATCCCACAGTCACGCCGCGACCTACGAGGCTTTTCAGCGATGCACCTACCGATGCACCCTCACAAAACCCCACAGCGGACAATCGTCTGACACGCTTAGAGGAAGTTCTGACGGTCACTTTGGGGAGATTTCCAAACCCGGCAACTTCCTCCACTCCACAAGCAAGGGCAGTCCGGTGGCTGGCAGAAGGAGGTCCTGGAAGTAACCTTAATCTCAAGGGACCCGAGCAGAACATTCTTCAGCACTTTGCATTGCTGACACAGTGGTACTCGACTACTCCCAATGAATGGACTTCTACCAATACCATTGTCGACCCGTCCAAGCCGCTTTGTGAATGGGAAGGTGTCACATGCAATTCAGGCCAAGGAATTGGAGAAGAAGAAATCGTTGCCTTGGAATGGCCAAAGGTCAACATGCAAGGTACAATGGCGACAGAATTGGGTTTCTTGACAGCTCTGACTGCCCTGGATTTCCATGAGAACCTTCTTCGAGGGTCTGTACCTACAGAATTGGAAGGTCTGACGAACTTGAAAGTATTCGACTTGGGTCAAAATCAACTGACTGGAGCATTGCCGAAATTGAGCAACAATCAAGGTGGGCTTGAAACATTGGACTTGGTAAGTAACCTTGGCATTGACACCATCATTCGAATACATTGAATCTAATCCAGTCTATTGTCCATCACCATTACAATCTATCTCTTTCTCTCTTGTCTTGGAAGGGTCAAAACATTGGGTTGTCTGGCAATTTGGCATCCTACATTCCCACGCTTCCGAGAACCTTGAAACTATTTTCATGTGAAGATTGCCAGTTGGCTGGAACTTTGCCCATTCAATTACGATCTCTCCAAGCGCTAACAAAGCTGAATCTCAGTGGGGCTGGAATTGAAGGCAGTATTCCGTCCAATTTAGCAGAGCTTCCACAGCTAATAGAACTTGAACTCAAGGACAACTTATTCACTGGACAGATTCATCCACGTTTTGCCACCATGACGAAGCTGGAACGGTTGGACTTTTCCAGCAATCAATTGACTGGTTCTGTGATTAGCGATCTTGGACGCCTTACGTCATTGCGACGACTGGATCTGAGTAACAATGCTTTGCGTGGGGCCGTTCCCTTCAGTATTGTTTCTATGCGAAGTTTGAATGTGTTGGATCTCTCGACTAATCAGATTGCTGGCAACTTGCCTCGTCTCTCCGGTGCTTCCCTGATATCCGTGAATGTCAACAACAACCTCGGTATCACCGGCAACATGGGTGTTATATTTGCGGATTCTCCAGACACCTTGAATGAGTTTGGATGTTCGAAATGTCAACTGACTGATCTGACTATCCCGAATTCAATTCAAAAGCTGAACTTGCGGGAAACTGGTCTTTCTGGTCCCATTACTGCAGTGATGAACCAGCTCCGCATGGAGAATCTCACCAGCATCGAACTTCAATACAATGCCTTGACCGGCCGAATTCCAATCCAGCTCCTTTCTAATCCAACCGTTGAAACTGTTCGATTGAATAATAATCTGCTATCCGGTTCCATTCCTTCCCTTGCAAATGCTCCATCGCTGAAAGACGTGGACTTTTCCGACAACAATGGGATATTCGGCGACACTTTTACGATTCTGAACTCCCTTGGTCCGCAAGTAACTCGATTCAGTTGCAACAACTGTACGCTGGGAGGCGCTCTTACAGATGCCAGCCTTGCATCCTTGCCCATCCTCGAAGTGTTGGAATTGGAGAGAACTGGATTGAGTGGACCCATACCAAATTCGTTAGGAAGCTTAGAGACCTTGATTGAATTAGACTTGAGGAAAAACACCATGACAGGCACTGTCCCATCGGCACTTGCAACTTCATCGAAGATCACGAAACTCTTGCTAGGAAAGAATCAGTTGACGGCATCCTTGACAAGCTTCACTGGGTCTTCTCTTGAAGAGTTATCCTTGGAAGAAAACTTGTCAATCACCGGGGATCTGAATGCATTTTTTTCCATCGTCTCAAAGACACTAGTTGAGTTTGATTGTGATCAATGCAAAGTTCCGGGAACTCTTCCAGGATCGCTGCTGAGGGATTTTCCGAATTTGAAAGTACTGAAGCTCGAGCGGGCAGGCCTCGTTGGATCCATCCCAACAGAGTTGGGTAGAATGTCTCAGCTAAGCAGTCTTGATCTCGGGAGCAACAGACTCGTTGGTACGATTCCAGAAGCCATTGGCGACATCGCAACACTTTCCGAAATTCAATTGAATGACAATCTGTTGGAGGGCAATATTCCTGTTTTCTCAAGTCCAATTCTAGAAGTCATCAATTTGGTACGTTGGTGAAACTGGACAGCCTTTCCTGATTCTAGTATTTGATCTTGCCTAACATCATTTTGTTTTCCTTGTGCAGAACGATAACATTGGTCTTCGGGGTAGAGTAGATGCATTCATTGACTCCTTTCCTGCTCTGACAATGACAGAAATCATGTGTACGTAACTTCTGACCTTATGCAGCTTGGCAGTCGAATTGAATCATTTTGTTCACTCATTCTTTATGTCTCAGGCGAGGATTGTATTCTGGAGGGTACTTTGCCACGAAGCATTTCGAGATTTCGAAACTTGGAAGTCCTTCGACTGGATAAGGGCGGCATCATTCAGGGCAGCCTACCAACACAGCTGGCGGAGCTGACAAAGCTCAAGCGGCTGGACGTATCCCGAAATCTCATCACTGGAGTCGTTCCGGCGCAATTCCGGGACCTAAGAACTCTAGAGGAGCTTGACCTTGGAGGTAACTATCTTCGCGGTTCCATACCAGCCTTCCTCGGCGACTTGTCCAACTTAGAGGAGCTCATCTTGAGCAACAATATATTTTCTGGGACCGTTCCTCGTAGAGTGGGCACATTGCAAAAACTCAAGGTTGTGGACCTTAGCGACAACGATCTGACCGGGCCGATACCTCCATTCACCAGTGACTCCCTTCGGTTCCTTGATTTGGTAAGTTTCTTATTTCATTCTTGCGCTGTATACCGTATACAATCCATTGAATTCTCGTTCTAATACGCATACGTATTCTTTTAGAGCGACAACACGCTGCTTGAGGGAAAACTTGATTGGATTCTTGGGAACTTGACGGACAAAATACAGTCCTTTGCTTGTAAGTGTCATACCGTGTCTATTCGTGTGGATAATCTTTTCCCAACAATTCATTCTCATCGCTCTTCTATGCAGGCGAGGACTGCGTTCTTCCTGGGTCCATTCCTTCGAATCTTATTGCTCGCAAATTGAGCCTTGAGTATATCAAACTTCAGACTTGTGATTTGGTGGGCACCATCCCAATTGCTTTTTCAAGGCTTGTCAATTTGACGTCCCTGGATCTGTCAGAGAATGATCTCGTTGGAAGGGTTCCGACCCAAATTACTCAACTCTCAAAGCTGAAGAAGTTCGATGTTTTCGATAACCTGTTGACAGGCACAATTCCGCGGTTCAGATCGCTTTCCAACCTAGAAGCTTTGGATCTGGTAAGTCCATCTTTCACCACAATCTCGTAGTACTGAGTCCACGCCCTGTCTCACCATTGAATTGCTCTGAGTATAGGGAAAGAACCAATTCGTGATTGATGCCTTTACTGTATTCGACACTCTGCCGACGTCGCTCAAGGAGTTGATCTGTAAGTCACCTTTTGATTTGTTCCTTTAAATTTTTTGAGTCGGATGGAAACTGACATCCTGCTTTCCTACTGTAGTTGACGAGACGCCACTTGCCGGAACCCTTCCCTACACTGGCATCCAGGCGTTCTCCAGTTTGGAATATTTTGGAGTTAGGGGTTGCAGTCTCTATGGGCGTCTTCCTCTCTTTGATGGTTTGCAGAACATCACCACCATTTATCTTAGTGAGAACACTCTAAGTGGGACCATTCCTGCTTCGTATGGACAACTGACCAAGCTCCAAATCTTGGACCTTTCTACAAACGATATCTTTGGCAACATTCCCAATTTTGCCAACGCAAGAAGCCTTCGCCGAGCGGACTTTAGCTACAATATTGCTCTTGTTGGAAGTCCAGACAGAATATTCCAAGGAATGCCCGAGTCACTGGAAGACATTCGATGCCAGTTATGCGGCTTGACGGGTCCAATTCCAGGCCAATCCATGTTGAGATTCAGGAATCTCACTGGTATTCTCCTCCAAGAAAATACGCTCACGGGCCAAATTCCGACGCAATTCGGTTCGCTCACCAAACTAAGCCGTCTAAGTCTTGGTGGAAATGCTCTAGTCGGCTCGATTCCAACTCAGATTGCGAGTTTGCCAAGATTGGAAATCTTTGATGTGTGGGGAAATCAACTTACGGGAGTGGTGCCGTCCTTTGCTCAAAATGATGGCTTTCTCAGTTTCTTTGATATTGAAGACAACCTCGTTACCGGATCCTTGTCCGGGATTCTCCAAGCACTTCCACCAGAATCTTTGCAAAAGTTCTACGCTGGCTACAATCAAATCACAGGTTTCATCCCACCTACAATTGCGTCCTTTCCCAAGTTACGAGTCTTTGATATTCGGTTTGCCACTGTTGGTGGGACACTGCCAATGGAAATGGCGTTCATGAATCAAATGGAAGAATTGCGGATTGAAGGGAATGGAATTGGTGGAGTCTTCCCCGCGGGTATTGCCAATATCAGAACCTTGGTCCAACTGGGAATCCATGCCAATCGTTTCAGTGGGTCGCTCGATGCCGTGTGTGCTGCGAATGCCGGTATTGTTCCCTTTCCTATTGACATGACGGCCGATTGTGCTAATCCAGTTCTTGTCTCCTGCAGTTGCTGCAGCGATTGCTGGATGCAGAATACAGGAGGCTTTCCTGTCTAGTGTAATTTAGATTTTATAGAAATACATACTATGTTATTGGCAAATAATAATTGCCACGACGCGCACATTGTATACAAAAATTTAGTTCATTGATTGATTGATTGATTCAATCATTTCATTCGTTCCTTCGTTCCATTAATTGATTCACTGGTTCAATGTCCATCATCGTCTCGGCTCCACCAAGTGGGATCTGCTTCTGATCGACTGGCCCAGTCTTCATTGAGTGAAGCATAGTCCACAGATCCGTCGTCCCTGGCATTCTGACCACTGACGCCCCGAGAAAACGGCCACCACGACGAGGAGGACGAGGATGCATTGACTCCGTCACGGACTTGATAATTATTGGAAGTTCTATTGGTCCACGATGGTTGACCAAACAAAAGTGGTTCTTCCAAGTTGTCCGAATTGTCTCTTCTGCGGTGGTTTCGACCACCACCACCACTCCACCACCAAGGAGAACGGCCAGCTGCCCTGGAAGTGTACCGAGACAAGTTTTCGGCGTCTTGAATGTCTTCGAGTTCAGAAGCGTAACAGTGTCGCAAAAAGCAGAACAACAAAACTTCCATTGCGGCAAAGACTAAAAAGCAAAGAGGCAAAACCTCTTTTCTCTCAAACTGGAGCTTCATGATCCAGGATGGCAGGTGTTTGGCATCCGTAAAGAGGACAATGGCAGTCACCAAATAAAGTAGGACGAGTACTGGTCTGCTACTCATATTGAAATGAAAGAATCGAGCACCGATCACACTCCTTAGCAAAAGGATAGCTCCAAGAAGAATCGACAGCACCATTAAGGTAAGCGTCACGACATCCATGTGAGTCGTGCTGGCGTCCACCTTGTTCTTGTGATACAGAAAAAAGGTGAAGATAATCAAAAGAGCGCTGAAGAAACCATCGAATATCTGGTTCCACCATATACAACGATTCTTAAGGGACAGCGGTCGTGGATCACCTTGAACGGGAGCAGCAGCAACCGCATCTGCAGAGGAAGTGGCTCGTTCATCTGCGCGCAAGGATGTCGATCGATAAGTCTCATCATTGGCCGCAGACTCCCATGGATTGTCAAAATCGTTTGACTGAGCTTCTGAAGAGGACATCGTACTGTGTGGTGACTGGAGACTCTGTCAGGCAGGAAACTACAGTAAGGTGATGCTTGAGGCGAGCTTGTGGTTTGACCAGTTTGCAGTTTTTAATTTTAATTCGATCGTTGCAGTGTAATACCGGTACTTCTGCTGCTCGTGTTTATATTCACGGACAGGTCTTTTGTCGGACACCTGACCCAAAAACATGGCACGTGCACATGAGCACCAAAGCAAGACACCCCAAGACCCTGCACCTCAGCCTTCAAATTCAACACGTCTATATCGATTGAATGTACTTTTACATCTTGAAAAGATTAGATGAAATTATTCTTACAGGGCAGAGCGCAACGCTCTTGCTCACATATGATACTAGGTACTACTAGCTAGTGGTGTCAACATTATAGTCATGTGCCACTTGTCACTCTGTCTGAGTCGATTGTCACTCAGAGTCTCGCGATGGCGGATAATCCCAACATCATGCTTTGATACACGTCCGAGCCACTTGTTCCGTAAGCTCTAGAGGAAGTTCCATTTCCAACTCCACTTCCACCTCGTCGTCTTCTTCATCATCTCCAAAATCATCAAAATCTCCGTCATCTTCGATTTCAAGTGAGTCTTCCTTGATAAGTGAATTGGCACTGGAGTTGTTTCGTTTCAGGTTTGTAAGGTGTGTATGAATGGAGTCATCGTCACTAACAACATAAGAATCTTCCGATTCTGAAGCTTCTTCTTCTGTTCGTGGACCCTCACACTGTTCGGCGTTTGATTCCTTGGCCTCAGCGGCTGCCTTTTTGGCTGCCTTTCGCTTCAGACGACGAGCTCTGGCCTTTCGTTTCAAGTCATGGACCATTAGTTTCTCTTTGAAAGTGTCAAGGATGGGGTCTGCAACTCCGTCCACGGATTCTTCATCTGAGGAATAGTAGGAGGAACCATCGTCATCCGAGTCGTATGAGTTATAGGAGTCATCGTCCAGGTATTGCTCCAATGTTGCAAGGTCAATTGTTTGTTGGGGTGGGTTCATGGTATGAAGTTGTATCCAGTAGAGTATTGCTTCACAATAAAGTGTCGGAAGTTGTGTGCATTTCAAGGTGTCTTGAAGTTTCTGGCAGTGTTGGAGCGAGTGAGTCAGTCAGTCAGCATTTCGGGACATCTCTGGCGTCTGCGTCATCGTTTCTGTTTAATGCCTTCATGCCAACATACATTCTCCGCTATTACCATTTATATTTCTCAAGGCCCACGATGCATAATTATGAAACACGCACCCTTTTTTTACGATCAAAATTAGGCCCAATCTTATTGAAAAAGGGATTCCTGGTATTATTTGTACATACCGGTACGTGATGCGTTTGCTTTTTTTTGAAGGGTCATTTTCCTGAATCTGGTGCAACTCAACAACCTTTTGAATGTGCCACTACCCCTCGCTCATCAATGATCACACAGCACCGCCGGTGCGTGTACTTAGAAGGGTTAGTGATGCGTTCCAGGTATTTTATGCGGAGAACCAAGAGCCACAATTGTAACAATAAGTATTAATGAATTATTTTACACTGCATTCGTCCATTTCTTTTGGAATCAGTAACGAACAGTACTACTCTGAACGGAACCATCGTCGTCCTCCCCTCCTCTGACATCGGCCGTAAAGAGAGCATCGAATATGCTCAATAGTTGTGACGCAACTGTGCTGTCTCCATGATAGTGCGAGTCGCCCTCATTCACAAAAGTCTCGGTGACGGAACCAACGCTTGTGTCATCTCCTCCGTCCTTGTTGCCACTCTTCTTTTGATCACTACCACCATGTGGAACACGATCCATCAGATCTTGCTTTCTCACACCATGCTTGTCAGAATGCATTTGAATCAAATTGCGAGCTTGGTGGTGGACAACATCATTATCAACGTCAATGGTCCTTTCCTGTTCACTGGCGACCACGGATGTCGCCTCCTTCTTGTTATCAGTAGTAGTAATAGCAGCCGATGGTGGTGGATCCAACGGAGCAGCAATGGCCGTTGGCTCAACATCTTCCGAGCGGCGCTTGCTGCGTTCATTCTTGGCTTTGGCAATCATGATGGCTTTCTTGCCCGTCTTGGTGCATCCAGCAATGAGCTCGAATCCTTCCGAAGCACCACCGCCACCACCATGTTGGGCTGCCTTTGGTGATTCTTGTGTCGACGATGGTTCATCTTCACTGCTGGGTTCTTTGTTGCTGGTCTCGGCAGTTTCAGATTCTTTGGCGCTAACAGCGTCACTAGTGAATGTCTCGCCTTCCTCTTCGACTTCTTCATTCATTGGCTCCAACGTTGGTTCGAATGGTTCCGAAGATGCTCCTCTCTTCTTGCTCTTTCGCCTCTTTGCACGACGCAATAGCTTCTTGAAAAAGCCCTTTTTCTTTTTGATAGCTTCCTTCTCCTCCACTACAACCGCAACAGGAGCATGTTCTGGAGAAGAGGCAATAGATTGTTCGTCTTCTTCCACTTGATCGTCCAACAAAGAAGGGACGTCAGGAGTTGGAACTTCTTTTGGCTCATCAACGTCGATCTTTTCCGAGAAGCGGACACTCTTGACACTGGCAGTAGATCCAGCCTCGACCATAGCAGCACTTCCCCCTGGCTTCATCATTGCTTCGGAATCGGCATCTCGTGCTGGAGAGGCGCCAACTGGGTCCTCCTTACTTTGTGCGGGAAAGGAATCGTCCTTTGCACAACGGCGTTGACTGGATGTGACGGAAGTGTTGGAAACTGCAACGGCGGCCATGTACTGTTCAGAAGCAATTGCAGTCTTGCTCTTACGGGGATTGTACTTTACAGTATGGACATCAGTACTTCGTTCGGCACCAGTGTCCTTCTTAGCGCCCTTCTTAGCGTTCTTTTCACAATCGTTCTCAGTTTCCTTCATGGCATTCAATTGTGTATTTTTCATGGTTTCTTCATCGCTTGCCACATCACTGTCCTTCTTGTTAAGTGCATGAGCACTCCCCGCAGACTCTGGAGTATCATCGTCATGCGGCTCATCCGTGGTCATGTCGGTCGCCACAATGTCACGACCCACAAGATCAGCCGACTCATCATCCCTGGTCAAACTCTTGAGGTATTGATGGATTTTCTTGATCCTATCGATTCCAGAATCTTCAAAATCACAGAGGAGTTCTCCTTCCGAAACCAAGCCAAGGTCTTCTTTTTTCCCAACGAGCATGTTGTCCAGCAAATTCCAAGAACCCGCAGCACTGGACATGTCAGTGTTGTTGGAAATGACAGTGGAGTCATCATCATTCAAACCTCCGCAAGTGACGAAAAGGGAGGAGCTTTTAGCCTTTTCGGCCCGTTTTTTTGCACGTTGCTTTTGCTTCAGATTGGACCAATAATCCTGGCTCCGTGCCGTGGGATCTTCCAAGATGTCATCATCAAACTTTTCTACCTCTGCATCTTTGTCTGAACTCTTGTCTGCGCCCTTGTCTGAACTCTGGTCTGAAATCGTGTTTGAACTCTTGTCTGAACTCTTGTCTGAACTCTTGTCTGAACTCTTGTCTGCACTTGCGTCTACGCTCTTGGTGATACTGCTGTCGCTGCTGGTTGCTTCAGCGATTGGCTTCACACCCTTTCGTGGAGACGATACATTTTGAAACTTGGATGAAACCGGAACCTCCTCTTCGTCTAGCTGAGGTGAGGTCTCGACACTTAGTGTAGTTCCACTGAGATTTGTTGATGCATTCTCAGCGTTTTGTGCATCCCCTCTTTGCAAGCTTTGTCGAGGCGCTCGGGTCACCACTGGAGCCATTGGAGACTTGACATATCTGTCAGCGTTGACAGCCGCCGAGTAGTTGGATATCTTGGGTGAAGAGACAGTCTTTGCGTTCTTCCTGTAGGCTGCCAGTCGTTCAGCGACGGATGATCCCACCGTTTCTTCAGGATCAGACTGCTCCCTGGAACTCACAGGCACACTGCGAGTTGTAGCGGTATTGGAACGATCCTCGCGGGCATCTGGTTCATAACCGTAGTAGTTTGGATCATTGGTATGGGATGACGTAGATGACGTAGATGCCGGGGTAGTAGATTCCGGGGCAACTTGAACGATTGGGGATACAGAAGAGCGTCCATGTCCAGTGTGACTGCGATAAGAAGAGTTTGCGGTTGAAGCTATTGGCGACGATTCCAAATCCGCAATTGACTTTCCGTCTGGGTCGCTCTTGATAATTCCAGTATGAGCACTCTTGAAGGATTTGATTTGCACGGATGCCTTCAGCTTCTTGGCCTTATAAACGCTCCGAGGATCGTCCTCATCATACCGGGATAGAGAAAGCACCATGGTGTTTGTATGTTTTGGGATGAGGTTGTGATGATTGTCGGAGGGAAATGGAAAAGTCGGATGCAGAGGAAAAAGTGAGCGAGTGAAAAAAAACATCGCCAATATATATATGATCTGAAGATATGCATATGCAGGAATGGCCGCGGGCTCGCTTTCGTTTCTTGGTTGGCGAGTTGAAGTCTGCACTTCTCGCGTGTGAATCGAATGAATCAAACAAACATCAGAACTGCGGATAGATATACCGGTATATCGGATCTTTTTTTCAGAACGGATTGTGTGCAATAATAAGCACAGCCTTCTGATACTGTTGCCCTTATTCTTGCTTCTCATGTTCTGTTCCTCGACAAGCAAAGGCTTCATCTTGTTTTTCATTCTTCAACAGCTTCAGTTTCAATTTCAGGTTACCGATTCCTTTCACCTGTCCTCCTCCAACCCTTCAGTTCATCATCCGTCATCTGAAGAAACATCATCTACTACCAACATGGCAGTTTCCAACGGTTCTTGGTCCGTCGGTGATGCGGATCAAGAAGAAGCAGCACGAAAAGAGTTTGAAATTTGGCCGCTTGATGAGAGCAACGTTAAACTATTGAATCAAGTTCATCCAAGAACCTATAAATCCACGGACGAACCTCCTGAAGTTTACGATTTGATTGCCATTGGAGCTGGAGCAGGCGGTCTGGTCAGTTCCAAGCAGGCTGGTCGCCGGGGTGCCAAATCTGCAATGATCTCGGAAAAGCTAGCAGGAGGTGATTGTCTCAATGTCGGCTGTGTTCCCTCCAAGGCACTGATTCGATCTGCACGAGCCATGAAAGAAGTGTCACGAGCTGCTGAATTTGGAATCCATTTGGAAAATGTTAAACTAGACTTCGGAGCCGTCATGAAACGGGTACGGGAGTTACGAGCCAAGATTGCTCCAGTAGATGGTCATGAAGCCACAGAAGCTGCTGGTACCAATGTCTTTCAGGGTCGAGGAAGGTTGACTGGACCAAACACACTGGAAGTCAATGGACAAACACTAAGATTCAAAGTCTGCGTCCTTGCCACGGGTGGAAGGCCAGCTGTTCCAAAAAACATTCCAGGATTACTAGGAGCGCCTTATACAACCAATGAACAACTTTTCAATCTCCAGGAGCTACCGCCAAGGATGGTGATTCTTGGTGCCGGTGTGATTGCTCTCGAAATGGCTCAGTCATTTGCTCTGTTGGGTTCCAAGGTGACTGTCGTCAACCGATCGTCAAGACTTTTTGCGTCGAAGGGGGGTGATGCAGAAGCAGCAGAAATATTGCAAAACGAATTGGAAAAAGACGGTGTCATCTTCCTCAGCGACGCCACTGTCTCACAAGTTGAAACGATAAAAGGAAGTGCCGATCCATCGTCCTTTCCACTCATGAAAATCAAGGTGGCGGATCAAGAACTCGATTGCGAGTGTCTTCTCGTGGCCACGGGACGAGCCGCCAATATTGAAGATCTTGGATTGGAGGCTGCGGGAGTAGACTTTGTTCCTGGCAAAGGCATTTCAGTGAATGACTTTGGTCAGTCAGTCTCCAATCCATCCGTGTATGCTGTTGGTGACTGTGTGGCCAATGTTCCCAGATTGACACACATGTCGGGAGAAATGGCCAAGGTAGTAGTGCAGAATGGCTTGGCCGGAGATGAGTGGAGACTGAGTAGGTACGTTCCGCAGAGGGTTTCAATCATTTTGATTCATCTGTTTTTGTGATTCACTCAGGTTCTTATTCAGCTTTGTTGTACCGGCTGTTGCTTATACCGAACCTGGTAAGAGAACAAGGCTCGATTATTGATTGTGTCCGGCACTGATATAATTATTCTGTAAGTGTTTGCTGACATTTGCCGATTCACTCTTTCCATTTTTCAGAATTTGCTACTGTTGGAATAATGTCTCAAGAACAAGCGGATAAGGAAGGTATCGAGGTGGACGTCTATCGTGCCGGCCTGGAGCACAACGATCGAGCCATTCTGGAGAGCTCGAACGTTGGATTTGTCAAGATTGTCACCAAAAAGGACAGCGATGAAATCTTGGGAGCCACCATTGTGGCTGATCGCGCTGGAGATATCATCAATGAGATATCCTTGGCGATGAAAGAGAAGATTGGCCTGCGATCTCTCGGTCGTAACATACACTCCTATCCTACGACTGGTGAGGCCGTCCAAGGATGTGGACTTCAGTTTATCAATAAAAGTTGGACAAGATTTGACCAAGTCTAGGGCAAAAACAACTCACTCATACTCAATCCCATGGCATCCGCATGACCTTTTATCATCGAATGCCAAACTTCATTATTATTATTTCCTTTATAATTACACTAGGACTATTATACTTGTAGAACTGAATAAATGCTGAAATTGAAAGACTGCGAGTATACCGGTAGTATCGAGTCTCCGGGTCTCTGTGGATCGGGTGTTGTCATCCCGAATGTGGAAGGGTTCTTAATAAGGTTGCGGTAGACTTTGACGTTCAGATTTCACTTCATTCATGGCACTTGTAATAAGACCAATACTCGTATGTTGGAAAAAGGGTATATGTTCAGTGTAGAGCTTTTTGTATTTATTGATACAAATAACAAATAACGCAATGAAGAAGTCCGCGCCAAAAAAATCCAAGTGCATGCGTCGCGAGTAAATTGAAATAGTAAATAGATTGATACATAACTTATAATCTGGTCTACCTATGCAATAATATGTAAAGCACATGAAAAGAAATGTGATGGAGGATGCATTTCACCAGCAGACTATCCATCCATCCATCCATCTACCAGTCAATCATCTTTCTCCATGGTTCCCTCCATTGATGACAAACTCTACAAGCATGGGAATTTGCGGGTCCACATAGTCCTCGTCGCCTGACATTTGTTCAATGGAGAAGGTGCTCGAGCCACCACCATCACTGCTACTGTCACTCGCTGTACCACCGCCTCCTCCTTGGTTTTCAATTGGCTCATTGTTCTTTTCTTCCACAATGTTGTCATCTTCTTTTTCTCCTTCTCCTCCACCACCACCACCTCCTCCACCACCACTGCACCCCATGTTTTCGACATTACCCTCGTGACCACTGCTAACACGCGTAGTGGTGGTTTCCAATGGTAGCGCTGCTGTTGTCACTGCTGCTGCGCTTTCCATTGGGGATTCCGGATTTTTCATTGGCGTACATTCGTCCGAGCGGTTGTCATTTTCACCACTACCACCACCACCACCACCACCATTTGTCTCCATAATGGCATTCTCTTCTTGTTGTTGTCGTGGAACGCTAGTCGTCGTAGCGTCGTCAACATTCTTCTTGTGTTGTTGACGACCTTCCAAATCAATCAGAGCTTTCTTCTTGGCAGCGTCCGTAAGATTTTCTTTCGGCACCCATTCCGGCGCCCAGCGACACAAGCACAAGGTTTCCGGTTTTGTTCCACGTTTTCGAGTCGTCTTGGTCTCGAGAACAGTGACATCGTAGTCCTCCTTGCGTCGCATCATTTCCTCTACCGTTTCTGGGGTTTCCCATGTGTCCTCCCACTTGATTCGATATTCTTCGTTTTGCCCCACCGTCCGTACCTCCAAGACGGTTTGAATGGACCAATCTCTGTGTTCCAAAACATCGAGAATGGCCTCTTGCCGGACCGAATCGGACAAATTCTCTTCCGGTTCCCACCGATTTGGCCAGCGACACAATTGGAGGGTTACCGACTTTTTGCCTCCCGGCATTTTTTTGGTTTTGGTTTGGAGGACGGTGGGTTTGTGACCACTATTTTTGTAATCCTCGAGTGCCTCTACCAAATCCTCCGTCTCCCAGGTATCTTCAAAGTCGCATAGATATTGGACTTTGCCCCTTCGTTTTCGTCTCCTGAGAAAGGTCCTGACAGGCCAACTGTTTATTTTCATGACCGCGTTGATGTGCATCAGTTTTCCATTGAATTGAACTAATTTTGTTGTCGATGTCGATGTCGATGTTTTTGTCAATGTTTTTGTTCTTGTTTTGGCAGTAGTAGTTGGACTGGACGCTGTTGGTTGCGATTTGCGTTTCGTGGGACTCTTTGTGGTTGCACGAGTAGTAACTTGCTTCTTTCGACGAGGTTGCAATTCGTCAACTGGTGGGACACTTGATTTGGAAGGTTGGTTGCGTCTGCTTCGTCTTCGTTTCTTTGGCCGATTACCATTGCTGTCAGAGGAAGCTGATTTCGTAGTTTGCAGTGTGGCTTCGTTCTTTGTCAAACTCCAATCGCTGTCGCTATCGCTGTCGCTATCGCTATCGCTTTCTCCTACTTTAATCGGTGATGACCAAGTCGGTTGCGTCATGAGGGACTGCGTATCATCTTTGAGAGAGCTTTCCATGCTAGAAGCATCATCATCATCGTCACCACCACCACCACCACCAGCAGCGGTTCGATTGGTGCGAGGCAACTCAATGAACTTGAAGCATGGAATAACTGACTGTGGCAGCTTTGATATAGTAGCCATTGGTGGGCAGTGTGGCCTGTGTGGCCTGTGTCGTTCTTGACTACCTACTGTAAGATACTTCCGAAGTTGCAGCACTGCTGTACTGGTACTGGTACTGTACAATGCCGTCACTAGTTAAGAGGCTGCTGCCAAAAGGATCTGGTCGGTGTACTTGTATGTGAAATGGTTTGCCGTTATTTGCGGTGTCTATGGTCGCGGTATTACTATCAGTGTCATGCCAGCGATCTCACCCACGCACAAAAATTCTCATTCCGACTCCGAAGTAAAGTGAAAATAATGTCTGAGTGACGTCGCATTGGCGAGCGAGAGAAGTAAGGGGGCAGTGAGTCATTACTACGGTACAGTAGCATCCTTGCCAACATTCCCCTCATCAATTTGAGTCAGTCGTGAGGGTCGTGTACACACATCGCACCTGGTACCTGGTAGGATTGACTTCAAGATTCCGTTCATTCACGTTCGAAGCATACCGGTAAAATATCTCATCGTGAGAACACCAAAAGACAAGAAGCACCATTGTGTCATCATAAATTGTACCGGTACTGTACTGTATATTTGATACACATTACACACGATTACAGATTGATTACTTTCACTATACACACTACAGTATACAGTATACAGTATACAGTATACAGTATACACTATACACTATACACTATACATATAATCAATATCATGAATGAACGTCATATCATCTACACAACGGTCCTTGCTCTTTTGCTCTCTGGAGATCATCATGTCTGTGGTTTCGTTGCCAAACAAAGTCAGACGAATCATCCTCGGCAAACACCTTTCATGCCATCATCACCTTTGGTAGTCTCATCCGATCATGATTCAACTAATTTTTTCAAAGGGAAACGAAATCGCCGTTCCACACGACGAAACATGGCAGCGCCTCAGCGGTTATCCGACAATGTGAATGGACCCTTGTATGTGAATGACAAGTGCATCAATTGTGCGGCGTGTAGCATGTTTGCACCTCAAGTCTTTGGACGATCCGAACAACGAGCCATGCATATTGTCCAAAACCAACCATCTACCGAAGAAGAACTGGAAACAGCTCGGGCCGCGTTGAGGGCCTGTCCGGTGGCGGCCATTCGATTGGAGAACCAAGCCTATCGGAGCCATCGCAAGATGGAACCTCTCACGGACCAAGAAGAAAAGATTGTCGATCGTTTGTCCGACCAATCGAAATCGGCCCCACAATCCTTTCCACGACCAGTCTCGCCCAACATTCCAGGAGTCTACTTTGTGGGCCATCACAATTCGGCAAGTTTTGGTGCGGCGCCCTACCTGTTGCAAACCCAACACCATGGTACCATTCTCATGGACAGTCCCAAATTTTCCAAAAGGGCAGTCGAGACGGTCGAGAAAATCACGGGACCTGACGGTCCATCCTACCTGGTACTCTCCCATGTCGACGATTCATTCGGCCGATCATGGCAAGTGGCATGCCCATTATCCGAACATGAAACGAATCTTTCATGCGGGGGATCTAGGAACGCACAATTGGATCGGAGACGAGACCTTGGAAGAAGTGGAAATCCTCTTGCAAGAAACCAATGATGATCAGAATGAAGAACATGGTGACGACAAATCTTCTCCACTGCTACCACCACCACCACTACTACAAGCCATGACCTTGGAAGGAACGCCCGTCTCACCAAACGATTATGCGAATCACGAAGTATTGCTTTTGCACACGCCTGGGCATTCACCAGGATCCATTACCTTGTGGAGACGACCGACAAACGATGGCAAAAAACAGCAACAACAACAACAACAACAAGACGGTATTCTCTTTACGGGCGATACGTATTCCTATACCACTCGGGATGGTGGCCACATGACTGCCTTTCCACGATATGGAAACGATTACTCCCAACAGGCCAAGTCGTTGGAAGGCTTGCTGCATTTGGATTGGCACCTGGTGGCTCCCGGTCATGGACATCCCCGGGATTATACCAATCATAATAATAATAATGACAAAGAGGATGAGGAGACAATCAAGGAACTACAACGGAAAGACATGCAACCTGCCTTTGCCGAACTTTTGTAACCTAGTAGGAAATAACAATCGCACTCCTGTCGTAGACGGTACCGTAGGTATATATTCCAAGTCAGATTGATTGATTGATTGATTGATTGATTGATTCCATTCATTCCGTCAGTCAGTCCAAAAACGACGGTCACTCTCAAATAAAATGCTATAGATTCATAAATTTCTCAAGTCATAAATTTCTCAAGTCTTTGTGTATATTGTGTTCTAGTCTATAATAACTACTATTAGCATTATTAAAATATCATTATCGTTGTTTTTGTATGGACGCATTGGATCATTCATCCATGCAAGATACTCCTTGGCTAGCTACAATGGATATATACATATATACATATACATATATATCTCAGAATTTTAATTCATTGGTGTGTGTGTGTGTGTGTGTGTGTGTGTGTGTGTGTGTGTGTGTGTGTGTGTGTGTGTGTGTGTGTGTGTGTGTGTGTGTGTGTGTGTGTGCATATGAGCATCCGTGTTTTTGTTTTTGTTTTGGCTCCATATTGCTTTGCCAATTATTTTGCCATGGGGGTGATGTTTCCTCCCAAAACGCTTGATTACGACTACTACTTGGATCCTGGAATCCGCAATTGATCCATATACCTCCACAGAATATTGGGTGAGACTAGACCATCGACTTCGTGGACGATGCCCGAACCCAACGGGAACGAATGAACGACCTTCACTTGGTTCACCAAGACTCCACCATCTTCTTTTCCTCCCATTCCGAACATCCCACCTTTTGTGGAACGATCCACTGGAACTTCGCCTCCCAATGTGATGACGCCACCGGCATGGAAGAGATCTTCAGCAGTTACCAATTCATTGATCACATGAAAGGATGCTATTTTCTGCGTGGTTTCCAGATTGCGTTCGTCGTACAATTGGGTTTGCTTGGTCGCATCGAGGGACTCCAAAGCCTCATTGGTGGGCACAAATAGAGTGAACCCATTGACGTAGCCTGCTCCGATCGATTTCCAAACAGAATCATTCAGATTCAAGAGTTTGCCAAAACCTGAATACTTCTCTTCAAGTGTCTGGCGAACCAACAGGAGATCCTCGTTCTTGTTGAACATCTCATCGAGACTGCTGTGCAATGATGTCCTCGTAGTCGTAGTCGTAGTCGTAGTCGTAGTCGCGGTGTCACCACCACTCCTGAAAGGTGAAGAACAAGGAGAGAGTTTTCTTGTTGGCCTTGGAGCATCATTCGACTGGAATCCAAAGCAAACGGGGAGAAACGTCACAGCTAAGATTTCAAACAGAAACATGAAGGAAGTTGTTGACATCTTCATGATTGGAAGAGATTGTGATGCTTGTCGTTGCTGCAGTGTGTTCTTGGTGTATGGCCTGGTGGTTCTTGTCCGTTGCTTGGTGCTGCTAGAAATCGTTTCCTCAGATTGGCGATTTTTTAAATATGAATGACCAACAAATCGGGGGCTTGCTTATTCCTTCTGCCTGCTGAGTTGAATGATGTCATTGTGGCAACGGACGAGAAAAGCTACCGACTTCAACAAGGCTTGAATGAAGAATCTTGAAGAAAGTGAAGGGGGGTGTCAACATCCAAATGAATGACGTGGCGGCGTCAGGTATCTTCTAAGGACTTAGGAAGTACCGGTACGTTATGCCCAACATTGCAGTACCTATTTCCAAACCACAAACGTCATCCATCCATCATTCAGTGGCGACATTCACTGACAATAACGATGCGGCGACACTCATACCATCGTTTGTCACCCACGTCTGCTGCCCTTATTGCATCAGTATGGCTTACTGGTACCAATGCAATCGTTGTTCCCTCCGTAAAGAATATGAGGCCGGTGATCCCCGGGAAACTCTATCGATCGGCCACTTTGGATGAATTGTCGATAGAAGATGCTCAAGCCTTGCTCAGTGGAAAAGCCTTTGGTGCATCATCAGAGCCCTTGGCTGCGGTCATTGACTTGAGAAACAAGGATGAGATTCAAAAGGGTTTGAAAGAACGGACGGAAGGATCAGAACTCTTTTATAATTCCAGCAGCAGCAGCAGCAGCAGTTTGGAAAATTGCAACTTTGTTCACATTCCCTTCTTGGAAGACGTGAACGAATTCTGGGAAGAGGCCATTCGCAGAATGGATGGCAAAGAACGAATGATGGCATCATTGAATACGGTATTTCAAGGAGGGGCACTAGATCGAGCAGCTGCTCGAAACCTGGAAAAGGGAGGTCATGCCATGCTGAATACCATGATCATGCAAGTGGGAAGAGAGCGAATAGGAAGGGCCCTCGAGATCTGCATGATCGAATCACAAAGGGGTCCAGTCATATTCCATTGCCAAAAGGGAAAGGATCGTACTGGCGTTCTAGGAATGCTGATTCAAAGCATCCTTCAGTCATCCGAGGATGAAATCGTCAAAGCATATGCCTTGTCGGGAGAACTTTTGGGAGAAAGTGAAGGAATGAGGACAGCAAATGACAAGGTGAAAGAAAGTACCAGTGGATTAATTGATTGGGCTTTCTTTCGTGGTAGTCCAACCGAGGGAATGGTGGGGACGCTGGAATGGACAAAGGCCAGCTACGGAACAGTCGAGTCCTATTTGGAGCAAAATGCAGGTTTCAGTGTTTCTCAGCAAAGAAGCTTTCGCGAACAACTTGATCCCATTCAGCTACCATCTAAATGACAGAATCAATCGACCTTCGAATGTGGCATAGTCAGCAGTCTTTGTGGCATGCGTTGTCGGGGTGAAACGACCCCTTGCAAGTAGGAATGCTTGTCATCAAACTTTGGCGACGACGATTGGGTCCACAAATATAACTGGCAAGCGCATACAGTCTTCCCCTTTTTGGAAGCTGTGCCATGTCTGTCGTAGTCGTAAACAGATGGTTTCGTCCAGTTTTGATTGGGTGTGAACATGATGATTCATTTGCGATATCTTCAATTTCATTCACAAGCAACGACAGCTTTCATGTTGGTGGTTGCATCGACGATCATTCGGTAGACGATTTGTTCCATGTGATGCTGCTGCATAAGTTGTCCTAAATGGTGGAGGCATACGGTACAGTATATTGAAGACAAAAAAAAAAGATACCAAAAATTGTCCGTGTTTGTATCAGTATCGAGTGGTAGAAGAAGCCAGCGCATTGTGCATTATTTTATACACACACGGTGTAATAGTATTGGACAACATACATCGAAACTGCAATCGACAACCACAGAGAAAATACTATGGACGATAAGTAATATATATCGAATGAAGTAAAGAGTGTATCCGTTCCACTGTAGAACTTCAAAAGCAAAATGGATACTGCAGGAACCGTGTATTATACATATAAGAATTTTAAGTTTAGTATTCTTTTGGTTGGATTCCTTTATTCGCTTGTTCCTCCTTATCATCACCACCATCATCACCACCACCATGTATCGATGGGATGCCCCGTCATCATCTTGCTTTCAAATCCAGATTGTTTGGATGGATTTGCCTCCTGTAGTAAAAAATAGTAGAATCCACCGAGTGCCCGCGCCGCTCCATCCAAAATTGACGGGGTCACAAAGAGAGAACCACACTGTTCCAAGAAGAAGAAGGACAAGAGTTTAGAGGTCTTCTTCATTACCACCACCAGAATTCTGCCAATGATCTGAATCCGTATCCCCACCCGCAGTGGATCGAGAATTCTTTTGACGGCGGTAGGCTTCCACGTATTCTTTTCGGACCTCGCCATCGCCGACTGCTCCGGGACCGCCACCGTGATAGGAAATATCCAAACCAACCAATTCTTCCAAGGAATCCGAACGCAGCCATCCCTTGTAATTGAGCCAAACGAAAAATGGAAATACTGTGACCATCGTCCAACCGACAATGAACAGAACAGCCAATGTTTGACATGCCAGTAGAGCGGCATCACTGGATCCTCTGGCCCAGCTGTAGACGCATCCAACGTGTTTCGAGACACCATAGGTCACATCCATCTTGTCAGGTGACGCAAATATTCCAACGGAGATCATTCCCCAGATACCATTGAACATGTGTACTGGAATGGCATCGACCGCATCATCAATTCTCAATTTAATGAGCCATTCTGAAGATGCAATGTAGACCCAACCGGACACAATACCAATCACCAGAGCGGCCCATGGTTCCACCAAGGCACATCCGGCCGTAATGGCAACCAGACCCGAAAGGGATCCATTCATGGCCATGACGAGCGAAAAATGTGGTTCTCCCGTTTTTCGTTCTTGAATGAACAAATTGGTAAAGAGAGCGGCAATGCCGCCAGAAGCTCCTGCCAACGCGGTGGATACGGCAGCGTTGGCGGCAATTTCACCCACATTTCCACCCAATAGCAATGCGGAACCTGGATTGAATCCGAACCCTATTATAAAATGACACATGAAAGTGAGTGTTGCGTTGCGTTGCGTTGGTATGATAATGTCGGAATGATAATGATTCCTTCATTCATTCAGTCAGTCATTCGTTCCACTAAAATTGTGGGTGTCCATCATGATAACTTACATCCAAACCACAGTACCATGGTTCCCAAGAGTTGAAGCGCAATGGAATGACCAGGGAATGGCTTTGGTTTTGATAGCGGCAGTCCTTGTGCATCATAGAATCGTCCTCGTCGTGGTCCCAAGATGAGGGTAGCAAACAGGGCAGTAATTCCTCCCGTCAAGTGCACCACTCCACTTCCGGCAAAATCAATGGCTCCACTTCCTAGAAATGGGTCTACATTGAAATTGGAAATGAATCCATTGTTGGACCACAATGCGTGAGCAACGACTGGATAGATGATGCCCGCCAAAAACATGGAATAGCACAAATAGGCAACCATCTGACATCGCTCCGCCAGGGTCCCCGCCACAATGGTAACCGATGTCGCCGAAAAGGTATACTCGAAGAACCAAAAGGGAGCGGATGGTCCTATACTGGCAAATTCAGACAAGCCAACAAAGGTCGTTGCAGTCGTTTCAAATTGTCCTCCAAAGGCAAATGCGTTTCCTGAAATCGAAATGAAAAAGAACAAGATCAGATATGTGATGTGATTGGCATATTGTATATATGTATGCCCCGTATTGTACAATCAAATGATGAATGGATGGATGCAATCAGGTATAACAACAATGATAAACAACGAAACAGAGAGCCCGTGCGGGTCCTTCCAACGTACCAACCAAGAAAAAGGCCACCGCCGCACCACAGGCATCCAAGAGATTTTTCAACATGGAATTCTGTACATTCTTCAGTCGTACAGCACCGGCGCAAACCATGGCAAAGCCTGATTGCATAAAGAAGATCATGGCTCCTGCCAGGACAAACAAGAAGGACTTGAGATCCTCGTCGCGTGCGTCTTGAGACTTTTCGATTTCGTTGGACAAACATTCCAGCATGGCCGAAGAATTGCCATCCAAGCTGGCTTGACAGGATTGATAGATGCTGCTCATCTTGACGTTCTTTGTTTCAAGCTTTGTGTTTGTGTTTGTGTTTGTGTGTGTGTGTGATTGTGTGTCTTTATGAGTGAAAGCAGTAGATGGATGGATAAACAATAATACAAGCTGATAGACAGCCAGCTATTATTCTTCGTGATTGTTGGAGGGAGGCACAGTTACGGTTGCAGCCAGCTGGGGCTTTTCCGAATAGATCTGGTACCAATTCTGTGACTATCACAAAGTCCCAACATTTTGTCGGAACTTTATAATTCTAAAACCTCGTGTTCTCATTGTACAGATAGCATCACCTAAGTAATGAAAACCGCATCACATTAGCCATATAAGTAAGATTCCAGAAAAATCTGACTAGCTTTAACTAGGTTCCCAGAAAAAATGGCGAACTTTATGGGGTCGTTTCTCTCCACTAAATGACCACGCGACGCAGAAAACTCTTGGCGAAGCCCAAAGAATCGTTGAATCGTTGATGGGTATCTTGGGTTTTTCGTAAAATAAGTATCATAAAACTGTACCGTCAGGCACAGGTAGCTTTGTAGAGCGTCAATTTCGACGACTATTCAAATGATAACAACCACAGCATCATGTAGCTAATGGAAAGAGAATATCTCAGGTTTGTTTCATGTCAACGTCTCGATTGATGAATCATAGTGTGTGTGGCGTGCAGCTACAGCACCGGTAGTCAGGCAACAATGGAGGGAAGCCGCAACCATCATCGCACGGTGTTTAACATCGAAAGTCAAACATGAGTGAGTATTGTATCCATGCATCATCGTCCACAATATCAACAAGTACCTATTTCTCCGCAATGCTATCATTCATGTCCTATAGTTATGTTCTAATACTATCGCGTGCCAGTATCACAATTCATTCATTCATTCGCTCAGATTCCCTTGTACTTGGCCCAGATTTTGAGTTCCTCTTCTCCAATTTCAGTGAAGTTAGTCGTCTTCTTGTATTTTTCACGGATCTTCATTTCTTCTTCTCCAATTCCTGGAGGCAAGCTAGCAGCAGCAGAAGCACTTGAAGCACTAGTATTCTTCTTGAGGTACTTGGCCCGGATTTTTCGTTCCTCTAATCCCATTCCAGGAGGGCCTGGTGGTGGTGGTGCCTCTTCCTCCTCCTGCTCGTCATAACCATAATCATACTCTTCGTCGTCGTCTTCTTCCCCACTGGATGATCCAGGATAATTCGCTCCTCCTCTTCCTCTTCCTGCTGCTGTTGTCGCCATCGGTTTGGTATTGGCAACAATGTCCGGAATGTCAGCCGAATTGATATTCCAAGCAAACTGCACGGCATTCAACAAGGTGACACGCTCATCGTTCAAGGTATTGGGCGATCCCTTCTCCAGCAACCGCATTTGTCGTCGTTGACACTTGACCCATGACGCAAGCTTGCGATTCCAAAAGTTGGTGGGAACCAGCGTATGTCCATACTCCTTCATAAAGCCTTTTAGTTCTGCGTAGCGCTTGTGCCAGATAGTCGACTTGTGCTCCCAGCAAAAACCAAGTTGTTCCAACACTTTGACTCGCTCCGTGGTCATGGACGACTTTGCAGAATTGTTCTTGTACAATTGGTACTGGTACCGTTGCCGTTTGGCCCACCTACAGTACAGAATACACAAAACAAGACAAAATTAACAAAATGAGAAAAGTCAGTCACTCAGTCAGTCAGTCATTCATTGATTCCATTCCATTCCAATTCACCAGTTCATATTTGAATCCATCAACGTACCTAGCGAGCTCTTGGTTCTCGGGATAATCATGGGGAATGATACAATGGCCATGTTTTCTGCGGAACTCCTGTGCTTCCTGAAGTCGGGCGGTCCATGTCTCTACTTGATAGTTTCGAAATCGGACGGGATGGTCGTCGTTATCAGCAATGGCGGCTTTGCCCAATACGGCAATTGCGTGAGCGGAAAGCTGTGGCTTTCCAAGAGTCTTACTATTGGGTGAACCAAGGTTGGGGGTCTTTTTCCTTTTTTTTCTAGGGCTCTGAGATTTTCCTCTTTTTCTTGATGACCCACCAATTGCAGAAGCTATTGGTGGTGGTGGTGGTGGTGGCGGCGGTGGTGGTAGTCGTCCATAGGTTGCTGCAGCAAGTGCTCCTGCCACTGCAAAGTGTGGATAGACTGCTGTCATTGCCGACGTGGGGGCAACCTTTGGTAGTGCCCTCGGAACTTGACTCGTCGGTCGGGTTGCTTGCACTGGAGGTGGGGACCATGCAACACCGCGAGCTGTCACATTTGAGCTTCGTTTCGGCACAGAATGATGAGACCCGTATCTACTATTACGATGAGCAGCAGCAAGCATGGGTGGCTTTCCAGGGGGTCCCGAGTACATCAGATCACAAATCATATCGTGTTGGTACGAGAATTTCGTTATTCGTTGAAATGGTGGCGGCTGGTAATAGTAGTTGGCCGATTCATGTCCAATTGCAGGGTCAAAATGGCTTGAGGTTGGCCTATCCTCGCGGGCAAGGTGGCCTACTCGAATTTTCGAACAGAGATTGACCAATGGCGCCTTGATATTGGCATTCTCAAAATCTTCATCATATCTGCGGGCACAGCAACAAGACAAATAAAAGTGAGTGAGTGAGTGAGTGAGTGAGTGAGTGAGTGAGTGAATCATACTTGTCCAAGTGTTCAGAGACTCACAAGTCGATTTGATTCATCGCGCTGCCAATGCTGCTCTCACTGCTACCATCACTGCTACCAGATGCAACCGAATCGTTATCAGACTGCACTAAGAATGTTGGGTCAATTTCAACGGATACGCGTTTGCTGCTTGGATCTTCCCTTATGAGTGGGTGCCGATTGTCCAAAGCAAGCTTGTTGGAAGCGGGAAGGCGCTTCCGACTTTTCTTGCTGCGAATCTTCTTGGACCGATCCCGATCCCTTGTCTTTGGCGAAACCAGAGGTGGAATATGGATTTGCTGCGACGGCATTACACCCTGTGCCCTGGACACTACATGATACGTCGATTCCGAACTCTCCTCCTGAAACGCCCGGAACACTCTCGTAATTGCCTTCTCTTTTTCCACTTGCACCCAATCGTCGCCACCGTCTTTTTTAACAATCCGAACGATACGGACATCCTCCTTAGCAAGCCGATTCAGCACCTTCGAGCAGACTACCCGCTTATCATCCGAGGCTTTGAATTCTACCTCCATCGACCTGACTATCCTTCGGAGAGTTTGGTAACCAGGTCGATACGCAAGCCCTTTTTTAGTGCTATAGCCAAGAGGAACATCATTCCATCGCAAGCCTCGTTCATCCTTTTCATTTCCGTTGTTTAGTACCGAGCCAACGCGGAAATCTCGCAAGCCTTGGTTTACCTTGTCGACACCCTTGCTATACGCAAGCTGCTTCCAGCCATTCCCATCCCACGAAACGAACCGAAAATTCATACTGTCCAGCTCTGAATAAACCTTCTTGCACAATGTTCGCCGATCGCTTGTATCGTTATTGGAAAGAGCTTCGTATTGTGTATGATAAGTGTTAAGAAGCTTTCGAAAGACATGATAGCCGTGCTGTTGGTTTGCCCAGCCTTTCTGGGAATCACCTCGACCGACCACAATATCATTCGGGCCAAGCAAAGCCACTTTCCTTTCTTCGTCGGCACTTTTCGGAATTTCGCTGGACCCAATAGCTGTGTCATCATTCGGTAGAACTTTATACCTCTCGTCACTCAAATCTAGGCTTTCTCGCACTCCGTCATCATACAACACTTCAACATTGCTCTCTCCATAGTGATTCACGACCGTCGCGTTGTAGTATCGACGATCATCTCGCCAAAAGACCGCGATCCGACTGCCTAGAGAAAGCTTGATCACCACTGTCCCGTTTTCGACTTCAAATTCATCTTCCCCAAACGCGTAGCCATACTGAGGATGCTCGCCAGGTTTGATCTGCAATCCTTGCTTTCTCGCACATTGAGAACACAGCCAATCTTTACTCGGTATCTTGGCCCTGCCAATGCATCCAATGTGGATGCTTTTCCCGCAGCCAGCCTCAGTACCATTCTCAAGTTCTGCAAAGCATTCCATCAGATCTCCATCAAGTCTGCAGACGAAACAAAAATCGTTGATGTTGACATCCGCAGGATTGACCACAATTGTTTCCTGATTTTTTTCCCGCTCCGTCGTGTCTTTGTCTACAGCCGAATTATTCGAGTCATTTGTCTCGGGAGCAGATGGTGATTGTTTGTCTGAACCATGACCATCGTTTTCATCACCTTTCAGTGCAGCAGTTTTCGATGCAACTTCCACAGAGTCCTCATCTTCATCAGGATCAGCAAATTGGTATAACGCGTTGTCTTTCGTCGCTTCCACTGAAGTCTTCTCATCCGTCTCTTTGGTTTCTTTTTCGGCCTCGTCTGTAGGCGGAGAAAGCTTTCTAGAGTCTTTCTCGTTTTCGTCACCATCATTGATCACTGGCTGGGAATCTTCCTCCTTTGCTTCTTCCACAGCTTCCTCCTTTGATTCCTCTTTTGCTTCTTCCACAGCTTCCTCCTTTGATTCCTCCTTTGCTTCTTCCTTCGTTTCTTCCACAGCTTTGCTTTTCCTTTCTAGCTCTTTCTTTTCTTCGGCAAGTGGAGCAGGGGGCTCAACCTTGACAGTCGGTGCAGCCGGTGCCGATTTTGCAGTCGATTTTTTAGTTGCTAGCTCCTTCGGCTTTGCTTTCGCGGCGGTCCCCTTCTTCACCCAACAATTCCTGAAACTATCCCAATCCATTTTTCCAGGATAGATGTAGGATAACGATACGAGCTCAGGAGCAGCTCCTTCGGATCTCCTCGAGCTTCGGCGCCGATATGATTGCAACAGATCAGAGCTCGGTGATTTCGAGCGCCGCCTACTGGAACTTTTTTTCTCGCCATTTGAGTCGTCCTTGGCACTGTCGGATGTTTCCGTGGCAACGAGGCTTGTCTCAATTTTTTCATTGGCAGAAATTTTTTCAGATCCCTTTTCACTATTAGTGGACTTCCGTTTCAGTCCATTCAGCTCAAAATACTTTTCTCTACCTGTCCTCTCAAAATCATGTAAAATCGGATCCGTACCATCTTTGAAATCAGATACACATAGCTCGCGTGGAAGTCGTGCAGATTCCGGCCCGCGGGGCCTTGTGTCATTTAGACGATAGTGTTCTGGGTCAGAATGATATTCGGAATCAGAAGATGATGGTGCACACGATTCTCGTGGAAGTTTTATTCCCGTCTTGCTCCTTTTGGCACGAGAACCTCTGGAAGAAGATCCTTTCTTGGAAGATTTCGAAGGTTTAGCTTTTCGTTTCATGCCAAAGAACAAGTTGAAAGCTAAAATGAATTCTTAAAGGCCAACACTGGTTGCTGTAACTTTTGTATTTTTTGTTTTCTTTCGATCGTGCATTATGCAATGATTGTGATATGCTTCTTGGTTTGCCGCAAGGACCGTATGTTCTTCTGTCCTTTTATGAGATTTGGAAAACTATATCAGTACCAGGTGCTACCGTTGGTTCACTTTCCACTTCTCCTGGCAATGTTTCGCAAGTGATGAGTGATGAACCCACCTTGAATGATCCAACGACGTGAGGTATCTCAATCATATTCTTGTTTCGTATTGGCTGCGATCTTCAGGGCCGCTGTGAATCATTTTTCTACAGCACAAGCTGCTTACAGCATGCTCTTTTGGCAGCGAATGAATGACCACCTACAGTAACAGTGGCACACATCAGCTGCTGTAGCTTAGCCAAAGCAACATTGATTTGATTTTTTTAAATAATAAATTCTAATGAGCCATTAAACATTGATACTCTAACATGCAAGATTAATGGAATGTGTGTAGTATGGTACAACGTGGTAGACATTGGCAGTCTCCTCAAGAAGCAATCATTTGCTCCAACAGCTCGCCAAAGACATTGTCGTCTTCAATGTTCTTGAAGGCTTCAGCATCAGAAGGAAAGTCGAAATCTTCCAAAAAGGCTTCAACAGCATCATCTCCCGAAACAGATAGAGGATCAGCAGTATTATCGTCCCAGAAGCAAGTTGAGACCTTTTCCAATGGAGTTCCTTCTGGAAGAACCTCCCAAAGCTCAGGAGAAATGTCAATGAGCGAATCCAAGGCATCCTGCATGGGTTGCTCGTCGGAGCTCACAGATGCAGGAGGGGAGACGATGGTAGATGAGGAGATCATTGGAGAAGTGAAATAGTCATGGTTGACTGTTTCGTTCTTATCCTCGGATCCATCCATGACCCATGGCATGGAATAAAAGTTGGGTTCTTGATCTGGGTTGGATCGTGCGCGAATCTTGGTTCCCTTGACCTTGATTCGTTGAATGTTTTGAGAAAGAAAGATCTTTCCACGAAGGAATAGTTCATGGTAGTATCCTCCCTTATCTTGGCCCTTGGTAAGACGTTGGAAGCCATACAAGTTCAGTTGGCGTTGAAAGGAAGAGACCTTGGAAATCTTGAAATGCTGTTCCAGGATGGCAACAAACTTCTTGGCATCGTGGACCACAAAGCATCGCCCGTGTGGTTGCCACGAGACAATGTGCTCGAGTCCTTCGCTCTGAACTGCTTCGAGCATGGAGTGGAGCTTGAGTGGAAAGGGAGTGACCACGCCTCCTCGAGCGGGAAGGCGTCTGCTTTCGCAGCAGACATCTTTGGAATGGTCATGGTAATTATGTTGCACAGTGATGTGGTGTCTTTCAGATCGGCTTGCCTTTCTTCGTTGAGAAGAAGGAGCAGCAGCCTTTGGATATGCCGCGGAAAGGTTCTTATTTTGTGCGACCGTAAAGTCAGCCTTGACAGCCAATTGACTCTGAAGACTTGCTGCTGGTCCGAGGCTGGAAGTTGCGGGGCGACGGTGGGGTGCAATGCACATGGTGATTAAGCTGTTGTGTTAGCTGAAATGAAAGTAGTAAAGACGGGTGGTGTGTAATCGCTGCCGATTGATGCGGATGGATGCTTCACTTCGTAACGAAATTGTATTTTTTATGAGAAGACTCTGAAATCGATTTGTGCAAGATTGATGGGACGAATGCGAACAACCCCGTTTCTGGGAGTTTTTAGCTCGCGCGGGTGCATGAGGAAGCATTCTACGGATTAAGTGCAATATCGAGGTCCTATATATGGGGCACGTTCCGTCGTTCCTCCGACCTAATTGCAGATTCGGAGCACGTTCTCAGTACTGGCCAAGTAGATTTTTACAGGGTGACCACGCGGTTCTCAAAGGTGTCAAAAATGACTTTAGTAAGAAAACAGCTCGCGTCATTAGCATTCGCGGATAGAAAATCCTTTTCAAAGCGTGTCACTTAGTACCGGTAAGTATCTTACCATTGGTGTATTGGGGCTGTTGTCTAGCCTAAAATTGGGCATCAATTATTCTCATTCTGACCAAAACAAGAGCTACCGGCGGGTGTTTGCTGTTTATAAGAGGAGGCGCTCATGTTAAATGTTGGTTACTTGTGTGCGTTTGTGTGCGTTTCGAATGCGAATCGGAGCTGTGTTGCACCTTCTTGGATCATCCGCTTGAGGGGTCATCTAGATCGCGAATGAGTATAATACCTACACGGAGTACGTAACGGTACAGTGTTAAAATATCTCGTACTGCACTTGGTACTAGATACCGTACTGGCGGTAACCTCCCTAGCTACAAGGACTGCAAATAGTCTGCTGCTTCCTTTTGGTCCATCGTACTAGCAATGAATCCTGCTTGTTGATAGACTATCGCCACTACCAGCCAGGCGATTGACAATCAATTCATTTGTCAGTATGAATACCAGTCTAGTGGGTTGTTTTCAGCAGGATTGCTTGTTCTGCCAGCATGCTGCAGGTGGTAGCACCAGCAGGCGATGATGGTTGGTGATTGCTTGATTGATGATTGATTCGTTCATTCCTTCTTCCAACCTGATTCTTCATCAAGAGGAGGAGGATCCAGAAACCTGGTTT